>ML432072.1:53067-126357 GCA_005239525.1 Nicotiana knightiana | reverse complement strand
ATTTAACAGAATTGTTTAGTGATAAAGGTAAACATGCATATATGAGGAACATGCAGGAACCCCAAAGCCTCCTTCTCCAAAACGAACTGTTAACGTAATACACGGGGGTGAATAAGTAAACAGAGTGATTTGCAAAACAACCACAAAGTTCACAATTACACATGGGAAACATGCTCGTAGAGAAGACGATATAACCTTCGATGATGCAGATATCAGCGGATTAATGCTTCCGCACAACAATGCTCTGGTAATATCTTTACTTATTCATGACACTAACGTAAAAAAATTGTTGATCGATCTAGGCAGTTCAGTCAATATCAATTTTCTAAGAGTCGTGGAAGAAATGCTACTGCGTAATCAAGTAATCCCAAAAGCACGAGCCATATCAAGGTTTGATAACTCTACGGTTATAACAAAAGGAGAAATTGAGCTTAGCACTTATGCTGAGGGGGTGATCAAAAGTGCCAGGTTCCAAGTCATCGATACTGACATGGCTTATAACGTGATCATTGGAAGGCCATGGATCCACGACATGAAAGCGATACCCTCCACGTTGCATCAGGTAATTAAATTTCCCTCTGAATGGGGGATTCAACAAATCAAAGGAGATCAGCAGACTGCAAGAAATATAAACTCTGTGGTACACTACAACAAGAAAATAGAGGTGGAAGAATTACGAGATAAGGGAATCTCCCAAGAATGTAACACCGCCCCAACAAGCATGGAAGGAATTAGTACCCAAATAGGTACGGAAGGTATTATTGCTGAAACATGTACGAAAGAAAATACTTAAGAGAAGGAAAATCAAGTTACCACAGAAGGTATATTATACCACACAGAAACAGATTCCATACCGGACGTCATTCGTGAACCGGAGGAAGATGAGCACATCAAAACAATTACGGAGGAGCTTGTAGCTGTTCCATTATTTGAAAAGCCTGAGCAGAAAGTGTATATAGGCACGAGGCTAGGCCCCGCTCGAAGAGGTAAGTTAATTGATTATTTAAAGGCTAACGCAGACTGCTTTGCATGGTCCCACTCAGACAATAAATGTAAATAAAAGGAAGGATTCACCCAAATATTGAATGAGGTGGATGATTCTTTCCTCTGACAACAATGTAAGACAAATGGACATGGGAATATACGAGACTTTCTCGGATCTCATGCATAAAAAGGTAAGACCCAAAACAAATCGAACCACTGTGGAAAGGTAATAGTTTTTGTTATTCCTCAAGAGTCAGATTTTCGTAAGAGGTCTTATCAGAGTCAATGTTCCCCCACTTTTTCCCTCATTCTTTTGCTATTTATAAGAGACACTAAAAAAAAACCCCTAAAAAAGTACATAGAGGGAATATTCAATAGAATATTTCCTCTGAAAATTCCAAAGCTATACTAGCTGTTATTCCTTTTTTCGCTACTCAACCTCGGCCTTAATGGCTTGCTCGGCAGCTCCATATTTTTAAGCCCTGGTCGACCTTGGCCTGGTCGCCCATGATGAGCCGTAGTTCGCACACTTGATCACCTCTTTATGCCGAATTTCTTCAGCCGGATTTTGACCCATACAGTTATTCCCTCCGCTTATTGAGGTCGTCTTTTGGTCGACCTTAATGACCGGACTTTATCAATAACAACTCTGGAAAAATTCGGACGTGGAGTTCGAGTAGGGTTGTTCGTTGCCGACATGATAACTTGTCGTTCCGAGAGCTGTGGTCAATGGGGTTGGTTCAGGGTGACATCGCAACTGCATGCATCATCATTGCGCATCTTCCCGATGCGTTGCATCGTTCCTCAAACCCCAGTCATTTTGAATCTAGGGCTACTAGCGGTTGTTCGCATCGATTAGAAAGCCATGATTTTCTATAAATAAGGAGGAGGAGACTTTTCGGAGAAACCTTTACATCCTCTGATTTCTCAATCCTGCACCTTTCTTCTTCTTTTTCTTTTTCTTTCTTGTTCTCATACTACCTGCAACTTCTACCATCACCATTCCTTCTATATTTCCGGCTCCACCGTGTATACACTAGCAAAAGATGACTAACGTAACTGTTAACACTAAGGTGATCTCAAAACCAACTCCGATATCAGTGGCTATGCCTTCTAGTGGAGGAGAAAATATTGTTATGGAGACGAAGGCTTCCCCACTGTGGAGGAGGTCATTCCTCATAACCCAAGGTCCATGTCAGATTTCTCGAAGGAACCTGCGCATGACCCCGAGCCCGTGAAATTCGAGATGGAGGCGAAACATATGCCTCCCTCAAGGCCAAATACAACATACCTGCTCACGTTGACCTGGTTCCAGCCGGGGACGATGTGATCCAAGTTCATCGGCCCGGGTACTATGCATTTTACGCCTACCCGTTCAAAGTGGGTTACTCTCTTCCTCTTCCTTTGTTGGCAGAGGAGTTTTGCCTTTACTATGGAATTTGCCCGGCCCATCTCTCCCCCTACATTTGTAAGGTTTTCCTTATGCTAACAAAATTTGCGGAGCTGGCCGACTGTGGAATATGTATCCACCATTTAGTGCACCTCTTCGTGCCAAGCTTCCATAGGGGCACGATGATTCACCTTCACCACTGCGGGACCAAGGGGTTGGTGGAAGGAATAGATGACAAGGTGAATTGCCGGTTTTGGTTCAACTTCTTCTTCGTCAAAATCGAGCACGTGGTGGCGAGCCCTAGTGGAATTTTGCTCGTAAGTTTTCTCGCTGATTAAAGTACGTTCTTTCCCCCTTTTCCATGTTTTTTGGCTTAATCATTTTCTTTTCCTTTCGTGTAGCCAAGAGACATCCCCCTTCTTTAGTCGTCGACATCAGCGACTGGGTGGCTCAAGTTTTGCCTCACACTATAGGGATCCACGACTGGACGTCTTTCAATAAGAGGTTCAGACCCAAGCCCTCTACCGGTAAGTCGGATTCCGTCCTTCAGATACTTCGACCTCATTGTAGTCCCCCTCCTTCTTTTACTTACAGTTTTCATTTTGGTGTCAGGTCGGATGACTTCTAAAAAGGCGAAGTCTTCGGTTCCTGCATTTCACCAAGCGGTTGCCTCGGTCGGGATGCAGTTCGTGCTGGCCGAGTCTGTGCAGAATACTTCCTCTCAGAGTCCAACTTTAAGTGAATCCGGTCATCAGACAGCTATTCCACCAACGGAGACTCCAGCCTGCTCGGTGCTGCACCTAGTAGACGAGTCTTCGCCCGACGAGGAAGAAGTGGTTCCGTTGAAAAGGCGGAGTGTGGAGATCGACGGTGTGGTTACGGCCGTAGCTGCAGCTGCACCTGAGAGGGAAGTTATTTTAGACGTGGAATCGGCGCGTCCCTCAGTTGTGGGGACTGTTCCCCCGCCAGAGATAATTGTGGTAGGGAGGCCGTCGGAGGTAGCGGAAGTTTCCATGGAAGAGGGGCGGTCAGAGGCCGCTGAGGTCGCATCCTCATCCACCGAAGGGAGGGGAAATACAATTATCATGGACGATGATGGGTCCGTATCTGAAATAGACCTCGAGGAGGTGCGAACGTTCGACGATGGGTTCACTCGGGTAGAGGTGAGAACGGAAAGGTCTACCCGTAACATCATCATCCCCATGGACTATAATCTGTTACTGAACTTGGAGAGCGTGGTCCCAACTCTTACTCCTCTGCATGGGCACCGAGAATAGGACTTTACAGACATTGAAGGACGCCGACCTGTCGTTAGGCATCTCCATGATAACCCTGCGAGTAAGTTATCTTTTTGGTGTTTTTGTATCTCTCCCTTTTCTTCACCTCATTCATCTTTGCTGACAGTTTTCTACCTGTTTCATACTCTCATTCTGGAGATTGAAAGCGCCCGTCAAGAAGAGAAGAGGAAAACTCTCTACAAAAGAATGGAGTCTAAGTACAGAGAGTATCGTACCAAGAACCGTGCATCGACCATCATACTTGGTGAGGACGGTCAGTTCTAGTTTCTCCGGGATGAGCTGAAGCAGAAGGATGATGAGCTCGTGAGAGACATTTGTAGGTGTATCGAGCTCGAGGGACGTTGAGAGCCAAAGACGATAAGCTTGAGGTGGGAAATGGGGTTATGGCCGAGTGCGTCGGCCTCAAGGCTCAGGTGGTCTCCTTGTGGGCCGAGCTAGATCAGAGTGAATCTAGAGCCAATGATTTGAATGATGAGTTGGCCAACGGCGGAGTTGGATAGAGCCGAGAAAGTCAGAACGACTATTGTGGCAGAGGCGGTGGCGTTAGCGGGTTCCATCTGTGTCTTCAGATCTGAGCGGGCAAATGAAACGGAGACGTCTGCGCTTAAGGAGGCAATGCTCGAAGAACGGATTTGTGTTTTAGAGACAGAGGTCTTGAACCTAAACGAGCAGATTGCCGTCCTCAAGGCCGAGAAGGCGCAGCAGCTGACTCAACCGTCTTCCTCCCACGTTTCTACTTATCCCAACGTTCCACTGGATTTTTATGAGAAGTGGATTCATGTTGAGGCTCACCTAGATATATTCAGGGGCTTGATGACGGCGGGGAAAGCTTCTGAGGTAGAATTTAAGGATGCTCGTGTTATGGCATGTGCAGCTCGGGACGTTTGTGGATATGATCCCGGTACGCCCGGGGAGGGTGATGGTGAAGATGGTTTGGACGAGCTCGAGCCGGGTGCTTGGTGTGATGATGAATACTTCGATGGCGAGGACGCTGGCGATGATGGGCAAAGAGAGTACTACTGCCGAGTAGTCTTTGTATTTTTGTTCTTCTTCCTTTTTTGTTTTGTGGGCATCTGTTCGCCCCTTGTAAGATATCTTTTGGAATGATAATACTATTGATATCTGTTCTTGAACTTCTTGTTTTTCCTTCGAATGTTCCTCGATTGACTGCCTTGATTTTGATTCACTTAGGCCGACTGTAAGTTGAGCTCGTGCGAGGTCAAATCGTTACTTAATTAATTCGAGCCAAGTTGTATGCAAGTGTCTTAATTAATTCGAGCGGGGTCGAATATGAGTTGATTCGAACGAGGTCGAGTGTAAGTTGGTTCGAATGTAAGTAGTTTTGAGCAAGGTCGAATGTAAGTCGATTCGAGCAAGGTCGAATGTCGACTTATAAATTAATTCTAACGAGGTCGAATGTAAGTCGATTCGAGCGAGGTCGAATGTCGACTTATAGATTAATTCGAACGAGGTCGAATGGAAGTCGATTCGAGCGAGGTTGAATGTCGACTTATAGATTAATTCAAAAGAGGTCGAATGTAAGTAGATTCCAGCAAGGTCGAATGCTGACTTTAAAAATGATTCGAGCGAGGTCGAGTTGATTGGCATAATGTGTAAACTTGGTGGAGACGTGTGAACATCATATGTTTGCATATTTCACTTTGTTTATATATCGGAGAAGTTTACATGTTTTTGCTCTGTTCATACATATATTGGAGAAGTCCTAGTCTATCTGTCTATCTAGTCCCTTCATTGGTCGATCTGGAGAAATAGTTGAGAGGTTGATCAATGAACTTATACTTAACTTCGATAGTCCCTCTTCATCGCCTCGTTAAAAACCTCCCCGAGAAAACGCAATAGGGATAAAACTCGGGTGAGGAAAAAAGAGTACGACTTGGAGGACGTTTTATTCTTAGAAGTTGAAGTATTTGAGGTGGGCGAAGTTCCATATTTGGTAGTAATTTTCCCTCCATTTTTTCTAGTTGGAACGACCCTTTGCTTGCTGCCGCCGTGATTTTGTATAGGCCATCCCAATTGGTCCCCATTTTTCCTTCCCGTGGATCTTTGCTCGCCTGTGTTTTGGCCTTGAGTACATAGTCTCCGACTTTGAGTGGTCTGACCTTGGATTTTTTGTTGCAGTACCGCTCTTCCTATTGTTTTTGGGCTACCATTCTTATGTAAGCCATGTCTCTTCGTTCTTCAGCCTCGTCGAAGTCTTGCCTTCTTCTTTCGTTGTTGCTTGGCCCGCTCTCATTTGAATACCTTAGACTTGGTTCTCTCACCTCGACCGGTATCACTGGATCAGTCCCATAGACTAGTGAGTATGGCGTTACCCCTGTGCTTGTCTTTGGCGTGGTGCGATATGCCCACAACACTTCTGGTAGCACCTCTAGCCATAGTCCCTTGGCGTTTTCGAGTTTCTTTTTCAGGATATTCAATATCGTTTTGTTAGAGGATTCAGCTTGTCTTGCCAGCAGGGTGATATGGCGTAGAGAGTTTTCTTTTGATGTGACATTTCTCAAAGAACTCGATGACCTTTTTCCCTATGAATTGAGGTTCGTTGTCACAACTGATTTCTTTGGGAATGCCGAAGCGACACACAATGCCCCTCTATATAAAGGCGATCACTTCTTTTTCGCGTATTTGGGCGAACGCACCTGCTTCCATCCATTTAGAAAAAGAGTCAGTTAAAACCAAAAGAAATCGTACATTACCTCATCCTGCGGGAAGGGGGCTGGCAATATCCATTCCCCACTTGATGAAGGGCCAAGGCGAAGTGAATGAGTGGAGGTGCTCACCTGCTTGGTGGATCATGGGGGCGTACTTTTGGCATGGTTCGCATTTTTTAACAAAATCAGTTGCTTCCTTTTTCATTGTGGGACAATGGTAGCCTGCTCGTATGAGACATCTGACTAGGACTCGATTGCCGGTGTGAGCCCCGCAGTGTCCCTCGTGGACCTCTTCTAGGACGCGCCGTATCTGGTTTGGTCCCCAACATTTTGCTGGAGGGCCGCCATACATCCTTTTGTACATGTCGTTGTTGATGATGCTATACCTGGCTGCTTGCATTCGAAGCTTTTTGCCTTCTTGGTTGTCGCTTGGGAGCACGCCGTCCTGCAGGTAGGCGACGATACGGTTGTGCCAGTCCTAAGTTAAGTTAATAGTGCGTACCACAATTAGGTCAATGGTTGAGTGGAGGAGTGTGACCACGTTCATTTTTCCGTTTATGCTTTTGGTGGCTGCCGCCAATTTGGCGAGGCCGTCTGCCTCGATGTTCTGCGTTCGAGGTATCTAATCGAGCTGGTTTTCATCGATCTCGGGCAGTAACTTGCAGATCTCGGCATATTTTTTTGTATCCTTTGTTCCTTGATTTGGAAAGTCCTTGTGACTTGATTGACAACGAGTTGTGAGTCGCATCGAAGGACTATCCGTCGTGCTCCGTACTTGAGGTCCAATTTCAATCCTGCAATCACAGCCTCATACTCGACCTCATTGTTAGTCATGTCGGGACACCGTATGGACTGGCGAATTGTCTCTCCTGTTGGGACCTCGAGTATGAGTACCAGTCCAGATCCTGACGCGTTAGAGGCGCCATCAGTGTACATAATCCACATGCCGTGTATCTTGGGGGAAGTACCAGTGGATTCCCTTTCAACCTCAGTCATTATTTTAGCGCTGAAGTCGGCGACAAAGTCGGCAAGTACTTGTGACTTTATCATTGTTCGCGACTGATAGGTTATATCGTGCTCGCTCAATTAGATGGCCTATTTGGCCAACCTACCCGACAACTCGGGCTTGTGTAGGATACTCCTTAAAGGGGAGGTCATGACCACCGATATGGGGTGGCATTGGAAGTAAAGTCTAAGATTTCGTGAAGCTACGACCAAAGCCAATGCTAGCTTTTCGAGGTGAGGATACCTCGTTTCTGCGTCGACCAAGGTCTTGCTAATGTAGTAGATTGGAGATTGAGTACCTTTATTTTCTCGGACCAGGACTACACTCACTGCAACGTCAGACACGGCCATGTAGATTAGGAGGCGCTCTCTGGGCTCTGCCTTAGCAAGAAACGGGGGCAAAGATAAGTACGCCTTCAGTTCTCTCAGGGCGTCGACACACTCAACATTCCATTGGAATCCGTTGTCCTTTTTGAGTACGCCGAAGAATTTGTGGCATCTATCAGAGGATCGTGAGATGAATATCGATAGGGCTGATATACAACCGGTCAGCTTTTGCACTTGCTTCTTGCTGGTTAAGTTTTCTGGTATTCCCTCTATAGCCTTGATTTGGTCGGGGTTAACCTCGATGCTTCTCTGCGACACCAAAAAGTCGAGGAATTTTCTTGAGGTTACACCGAAGGCGCATTTCTCGAGGTTCAATTTCATTCCGTACCGCCCAAGTATGTCGAAGGCTTCTCTCAAATGGTCGATGTGGTCTTCCTTTCTTTTCTATTTGACCAACATATAGTCTATATATAATTCCATGGTTTTGCCGAGCTGTTCTTTGAACATTCTGGTTACTAGCCTCTGATATGTCGCCCCTGCATTTTTCAATCCGATTGGCATAACTCTGTAGTAGTACGTCCTTTGGTGGGTGATGAAAGTAGTTTTTTCCCGGTCCTCCTTGTCCATGAGGATTTGGTTGTAACCCGAATAGGCGTCTAAGAAACTTAATAGCTCGTGACCTGTTGTTGCGTCGATGAGTTGATCAATGTGAAGCAGTGGGAATGAGTCTTTCAGGCATGCCTTGCTCAGAATTGTGAAGTCCACGCACATGCGCCACTTCCCGTTTTTATTTTCACCATGACCACGTTGGCGACCCATTGGGCGTACCTTGACTCCTTGATAGAGCCGTTTCCGAGCAATTTTCCACCTCTTCGCGGACGACATCATTTATTGCGACGTTGAATTTTCTTCTAACTTACCGTACCAGGGGGTAGAGTGGGTCGATGTTCAGCTTGTATGTTGCTATTTCCTTCGGGATGCCCGACATATCTACAAGGGAAAAGGCAAACAAGTCCGCATTGTTAATTAAAAATTGATGGAATTTGCGTAGTTCTTGAAGTTTGTGGCCGATATAAGCTTTTTTGTTGTGGTCGTTTTTATCGAGCTGAAAAGGGTCGAGGTCTTCCACAGTTGATCCCGTAGCCTCAACGAATTCGGGGTCCCTGATGACATCTTTATCTTCGTCATCATTCTACCTCGACTTCGTTAATTTCTATGATTCCGCGCCTTTGCCTTTCAACTGTTGGGTGTACGTGCAGTCTTGGGAGATGCGATAGCATTCTTGGGCTATGCGCTGCTTGCCACGTATGCTGAATATTCCCCATGTGGTGGGAAACTTGATGACCTGATATAAGCTGGATGGAACGTCCCTCATAGCGTGTATCCAAGGCCGTCCTATGATCGCGTTGTACACTGTGTCTTGATCCATTATATCGAACGTAGTCCCGAGGGTGACACCACTGGCCAGAACTGGTAGTGTGATTTCTCCAGAAGTCCGCTCAACTGCATTGTTAGAACCAGTTAGTGTGATGCAACGTGGCACTATTCTGTCCTCGAGCCTCATTTGTTTAAGGACTCAAGGGTGGATAATGCACGTGTCGCTTCCATCATCTACCATAATTTATTTCACGTCAGTATCTGAAATGTGCAAGGTAATAACAAGGGCACCATAGTGAAGAAAGGTCAAACCCTGGGTATCCGACTCGTCGAAGATGATACTTTCTTCGAGGTCGTCATATCGTTCATGGGTGATTGATCACTTCAGCTTATGGGTGGTTGTGAACTTGACGTTGTTGATTGTCGGGTTTTCCCCTCCAGCTATGATCATCTGGATGGCGCGGGCTGGGGAGGGCGACTTCTGGGGGCCTTGATGTTGTTCTCGTCCTCTAGCAAAATTCGCTCTTCCTCGGTCGCTCATCAGCTCTCTCAAATTTCCTTGGTGGAGCATATTCACTACCTCTTGCCTCAAAGCGATGCAGTCCTCCGTCTTATGACCTCGTTCCTGATGGAATTCACAGAGGGCGTTCGATTTCAGGTGTTTGGGTCAGACTTTATCTTTTGGGGCCATTTCACCTTTGGGCCGAGCTTCTCTAGGGCGTAAACTATCTCTGAAGGAGAAACACAAAAATTGTGAGCAGATAATAGTGGAGGAATACAACTTTCATTTCGGTGAGTCCCTGTTTGCGGCCTGGATGGGCTGTCACCATGCCGCGGGAGGGGGAAGGGGAGGGGGTGGTATGACGACAATTCTAATATATGGTTGGTTTCTTTCGCGGTTGAGGCACGGATCTACTTGATCCCTTCTGTTATTGTTTCTGCGATCTTTTCTCGACTCCATCTGGACCGACGTCAACTGCTGGGTTGGTCCGCTGAGTTTGTCCTTGTCCGCCCTTACTCCGGCACAATAGGCGTTATGTATTTATTCCCAAGTGGTGGGGAGGTACTTCATGAGCCTGCTCAACAGTTTTCTGGTCTCCATCGAATCACTCCTATTTAGCCCATTTTGAAAAGATGCTACGGCCATTCCCTCTAATATATTTGGGAGAGTCATTCTCACTCGGTTGAATTGGGCGAGGAAGTACCTGAGCCCTTTGCCGGGTGACTGTTTAATGGGGAATATATCATTCACCCTTGCCTCTGCTTTTTAGCCCCGCCATGGAAGGTGACGAACTTGTCATCCATCTCCTCAAATATTTCTATGGATCGTGCTGGTAGTTGTGAGTACCATGTCAGTGCTACCCCCGTTAGGGTTTCACCGAACTTTTTCAGCAATATAGATGATACATGATCTTTAGCGAGGTCGTTTCCTTTTACTGCGGTGACGTAGTGGATGATGTGATCTTCAAGGTCCGTTATGCTGTCATATATCTTCAAGTATGGCGGCATCTTGAATGTTTAAGGTATAGCATGTGGTGCGACCTCGTCGGTGTGCGGTTGTTCCACAAACCGGCCGGCATCCCATTTTGGTAGAAGCTTTGGGGCGCCCGATATCTTATCTACCCTTTCCTGATGCTCCCTTATTTGGTCGCGGAGTGCTTTGTTCTCGTTCTCCATCTCCTCCATTTTTCTTAGAATAACAATGAGGGTGTCGTTACCTGCATCATTAACAGTGTGAGTGATACCCGTTGAAGGAAGAGGGACGTGTTGCTCATTGGTTGTTGTTGTGATGTCAACTCGTGCGTCCTCCCTGCTCGCCTTTGGGTAGGTTTGTCGAGTATACTGGTCAGCGTACTCGTTAGCCATGCTTCTAGTAGTATTTTCACTACTGGTGGTGCTTCTTCCGTCGTGGACGTAGATGCTCCTTTTCCATGGGAGGCGGTAACGCTGCCATAAGGGAGGGGTGAACCACTTCGCCTAGGAGGAGCACTTGGTGTCAAGTTTTCCTCATCTTCTCCATTAACCTCATTGATGGTGTTTAGGAGATTAGCAGTAAGGCCTGCCACTGCCTTCAATCTTTCTTCTTCGTTTCTTCCATGTTAGAATGTGCAAGTAGGAAAAAGAAATTTCTATATTTTGTTGTTGGTGTATTTTTTTTAGATCTAGAAAAATATGACTTTGACTAGAAAGTTCCTCACAGACGGCGCCAAATTGTTTGACCAAAAAGTATGAAACTTTTCGTAAACCAATTTAAAAAATAAGAAAGGTGAAGGTAAATTCTAGCTAAATATAATAAATCTTAGATCTAATGCGTGCTTGTATAATAACGTCGAATAACGCTAGAACCAACGTAATATAAATATGTTAAATGAAGTTATCAAGAACGAATGATGAGATAATGATGAGCAATAAATATGTTAAATAGCAATAAATGTAAATAAAGTAAATAAAAGTAAGGATTCACCCAAATATTGAATGAGGTGAATGATTCTTCTCTCTGACAACAATGTAAGACAAATGGTTATGGGAATATACGAGACTTTCTCGGATATGATGCTTGAAAAGGTAAGACCAACAACAAATCGAATCACTGTGGAAAGGTAATAATCTTTGTTATTCCTCAAGAGTCAACTTTTTATAAGAGTTTTTATTGGAGTCAGTGTTCCTTCCTTTTGCCCTCCTTCGTTTACTATTATAAGGGACACTCCCAAAAAATCCTAAAAAAGTAAAATAAAGGAATATTTCCTTTGAAAATTTCAAAACTATACTAGACGTTATTTCTTTTTTCGCTACTCGACCTCAGCCTTAATGGCTTGCTCGACGGCTCCATATTGTTAACCCCTGGTCGACCTCCGCATGGTCGCCCATTATAAGCCGCAGTTCTCACACTTGATCACCTCTTTATGTCGAATTTTCTCGGCCAGATTTAGACCCATACAATCAGAACGATAAAACTGTAATAGAGAGATTTACTGTAGTTATAAACCATAAGTAAAATTTAAGGTGTAAATTTGGACATTTTTCTCAAAAGATTTGGTCACATGAAAATTACCTATTTTATGTTGGAGCTTCGCTAAAGGCAAAGACAAATACCACATAATTTCCCTCGTCCCATTAACCAAACGACCCCTTAATATACAAAAGTTATGCTACTTTAGAAATCAATAACTTAAAAATAAGAGTTCAGAACCAAAGTGTGGTTCATTTAGACACAAAAGATCAAAGTAAGTGTAAAAAATTAGTAACATTTATATATATAACGCCCTTTTAAAGGGCGCTATAGTTTAACGTCCATTTTGGATGTTAAGGTATAGTGCCCTTTAAAAATGCGCTATATATAAAACGCCTTTACTAAATGCACTATACATATTTTCTGGGCCCACCAATAACTCTTCTGTGCTTAACTGACATAACAATAATTCAAATGGGTATAACAAGGGCGCTATACCTCAAAAAAGTCAACTCACCGGGCTGGGCATTGCCTTATTTAAAGACGTTAAGGATTTTGCAAAAATCCATTCAAAAATATTCCCAACTCCAGTTAAATTTTTCTTCTTGTTAAATTCTCAAGCATTTTGTCATAATGTTTGAAGAGCAAAAAGTATGGGTTCCGTTATATTGGGGGTGAGGTTGTGGTGGCAAATAACTCTAAGAGCTATAGTTTATCTCCACAATGTCATTTTAAATTGCCACTTACAATGGAGGACGATACATTAGTATCGTTGTTATGTAAAAAAAATGAGTGTGAGGAAACATTCGGTGAACCTAAAAGTAATCGGAAGATATCCGTATTCTGTCACTCCGTAAGGAGTTGCTTGTTACGCTGAGCTTAACATCGAGGATGATGAAACTTTGATGAATTTTTTGAGAACTCCGGGTGAATACCGGGAATTTCTTGTGATAAAAATGTTGTAAATGTACGTCAAGGTTGAAGACGTTCGTAATAATGAGGTTGCACAAAGAAAGGATAACCTTCAGTCATCAGGTGGTTATTCTGGAGCAGTTTTTGCCGAACAGGTTCCGACTGAAAGAGTTTGGCCTAATTTAAACTTATCTCCATTGGCGAATGAGGAGAGAGGAAATAATTTCTCTCATACTTTAAATAATCCACAAGACGAGTGGTAAACTTCAATTTTCCTTTGTGTTACGATGTTTATTTTTGTTGTACTGAATTTGTATTAACACTCATATATTCCACACGGGGTACCAGCCAGATATGAATTTTACAAGTTATGAACCCACGCCCAGTTAGAATATGCGTAGTTCTAGCATGTTGGATCATGGTGGTCCATCCGTGAATCATCACCAACATGATAATGTCCATCATGGGATATCAACACATTACGACTTGTAAGTAGTGAAGTGATATAGCTATATGTAAAGTATTTATCAATTTGAGTAGCTCATTATTTTGTTGTTTGTGCAGTGAAAACGAGCAAGTTGAACCTCCTGTCCTGACTCAATAACTCGAAGATGACATATTTAATCGGGATCTGGTGTCGCGCCCCCCTTTTCCTCGCGAAATCGGGTTTCGACATTCATTTGGCAAAACTCCCTTCCTTTTGGGAAAGGGGGTATGGAAATTGAAGAGTCGCCACCTAACGGATTTAAGGTTCGTTAGGCACCTAATGCAAATAACTCATGAAACCAGTCTACATTACCAGAGATTGGGCAAGGGCTTGAAATTACCTTGAGGGGAAGGTATTAGGCACCCCTCGAGGTCCACAATGGTGGGTCCCAACCAAACTTACTTGGTGAATTATTCATTTAACAGATAAGCAGTCTAAGCACACATATGTAAATAAGATAAAGGAAGTTTAATAGGTAAGTAGTCTAACCACACATATGTAAAAAGATAGGGAAGTCCTAAGTTATTAGGCTATAGGATCACTTCTGTACAATGCTCGGTAATCCTTCCTCAACTAGAGGCGTTACACGTGACATTAACGCACAAGTCATCATATCCTTTTACTACCCGATTACCCTCCCCTTAGCGATTGTATAGGCGGTTTTAATTAAACGAACTCTAAGCGTGCATTACCTTCCCTTCCTTGTGGTCCTGGAGGTGTTAAAACCTTTATATTTAGGCAATTCTAGACACTCCTAAAGTGTTTAAAAAGAAAAATCTAAGCGACAACAAAGAACAAACAGGACTGTCAAGTAAGACAACAATTAGGGGCTCATGTTTGCCTCCGCAAATAAACAGGCAATCAACACGTCTCAAACAACAAGATTTCAGATGTTTCAGAAAAGGTCCTTGAACATGATATCTAGGTGAGCATAACAAACAGAGAATGTGAAACATTATGTAAGGAGAAGCGTAAAGACCTAATCAATTTGCCTACTGATTTTTCAGGACCTGTTGAATCTGGGCAGTCACAAATAATTAAGCAAAGCATAATCTTACAATTTGCAAGATTTCAATTATTCTACAGGCTTGCCTAGGCTTTGAAATTGCTTTTAAACATTCTTATAGATAGGACGGTTATTGACTTAGGCGATGTAGACATGATTTAAAGAGAATACAAACACAATCTTAAAACAGGATTTCTAATGCACACAGAGGATGTACATTTTTATTATGCAGAATTACAGTGGTAACTTAATAACAGGATTTCTAGGCGATCATGATTATGCAGAACTCCGTAACAAGTGAAGTAAAGTGATCTAAAAACATGGTAAACATGATATAAACCTAAAGCCTGATTGCTAATGCGAATAGCGTAATATGAGCCTAAAGCATGATTTCGAATTCAAGTAAACATAATGTAGACCTAAAGGCAGGATTTCTGATGCAAGTAAACACAATATAAACCTAAAGCATGATTTCTACCCGGTTTCCCTACAAAAATCTATATATGAATCCCTCCCTTTTACTAATTTCTTCAATATCTGTTGACAAAGGTTATTATTACAGATCATGAATGAATGAATAAATGATGAATATAAGTTATGTTATAAGGAGCCTGAGATAAGCCCAAAGTGAACATGGAAATACTAGGCCTTCAAAACAGTTCATGATGCCGAAGTCTCATAGCCAATAGGGTGTCCTGGTGTGTCAAAGTTCCCTAAGGACATCAGGGATCCCGTGCAATGCTCACACCAAGAGCCTTTGAGTAGGGAAGTGATTATGTGCAATGTGGAAAAGGCCAGTCTCAGTGTGCCAGAGTTCGGAGGAATCTCATGGATTCCTAGGCAGTACACACACTAGAGGGACATAACTTAAGTAATCTAAGAGTATAAGTGAGAGTGCTTGACATAGTTGGAATAACTTTAGGAAATCAGTATAGGAGTAAAACATTTAGGAGTGAAAAAATACTTTAGGAATGGATACAGTTTGGGAAACATATTAAAGAATAAAACATTTTGAAAACATTATGAGGAAAGAAAGGTTCAATAAACCACAACAAAGTCACAAAGCTTAATACCACCTAGATTCAAACTTAGTTTGTTAATTAACTCTAGGTTAGGACATGCAATTTTACAGACAGGGATAAGAGGTTGGGAACACAAGAAATAGAAACACAAAACAAGAGAGGGCATTGAGAAACAAGGACAGACAGGGGTCAATTGACATTCAACAACTAAATTCATAGCATTCATTATAACATAGACTACTGATTTAAAGTTTTAACAGGAAAGCCATACTTGATGCTAAAGTAGTAATAGACAGTGAAGCACAAAGACTAAGTGTAGGGATAGTCATGTTGAGGACAGGGGTCTAATTACAAAGAATTAATCATGCCAATTGAAGTTAGTGGACATAAGAGATAACTGTACTCAACAGAAAAGTAGACATATTAGTTTAAGCGATAAACAAACTGGAAACTTAAACAGGAGTAGCATGTTGATTACAGCAATAGACATGGAACAATGAACTTAAACATGCATGATCAAAGTAGTAAACAGGAAAGAATGTAGCATTGAGTACATAAGCGATTGAACTAGTGCAGAAGAGACATAAATCATGGAGCAACATATAATCATATAGGTTTGAACTTCATAATGACATTAGAGATAGAAACATACCAGTTAAGGAAGCAAAAGCAAAAGGTAAAGTAGGAAGGATTCAACAGTCTAGCCTTGACTTTCACCCGGCTAGACAAGCGATGAACACAAGTAGCAGAAAGAAAAATGAGAGAAAGTATTTTTGTGTGTTTGAACTACTGTCCATCCCTTTAAGAGGCAGAATGCGAGTGTCTATATACCATGTAGGGAGTAAAACAAATAAGGTAAAATAAATCAAGGTTCAAGCAATTAGAATCAGTCAACCAATCACATAACCAATTCATATAGGGAGCCTAGAAGAGACCCCTTTAATTGGGGGATAGTCAATTAACGATCATAACTGGGTTCAATTAATATTTTAAATCAAAATCATACCGTATAAGGAATCAGTTAAGTCCCAAACTGTATTGCTAGCTAATTAAGGCAAGTAAAAAATAGGGAAATAGGTCACAATAAGGAAACCAGAAATATCTCAGCACACTGGTTCTAACATGGCCATTAATAGGAAACAATAAGTAAAATCTTCAAAGAATATTGATTTTATGGGAAAGAATTACTCGGATTCCCTAAATAGAAATCAACTAAGTAAAACCTCACATAAATACATGATTTAACAAGAAAAGCAGGCTCGAACCATTAATAGAGATCAATTAGGGAAAAATCCCCAAAGAACACTGGGTTTAACAGGGAACACATTTAAGTCCAA
The DNA here is from genome assembly GCA_005239525.1 of Nicotiana knightiana. Classification (NCBI taxonomy): domain Eukaryota; kingdom Viridiplantae; phylum Streptophyta; class Magnoliopsida; order Solanales; family Solanaceae; genus Nicotiana; species Nicotiana knightiana. Next base: position 109,593 of record ML432072.1, on the reverse strand, counting down.
AAGATGGAATAAATTAATATGACTGGCATCACAGAAATAGCCAAAATATCGAAACAAAATTGAAGAAACTAGTTATCACACAGAATCGTCTAGGGTTTGAACATTCATGTGAAAATTAGTCAAGATGATGAAGGAACAATTAATTAAACACTAAGAAGTTAGAAAATCTTTGAAGAACAGTTTGGGATGAACCCTAGTTTTGAAAGAGTGATTAAAAATTGAAATAATTAATTAGAATAAGAAGTTTTAAAAGGAAAACACTTAATAACACTTGAACCACCTCAGATCTATACAAATCTGAGAAGAATCGACAGTACCGAACTAGGGTTTTCAGAAAATAGTAGAGGTGATGAGAATCGGTCAAGAAACCATGGATTCGCGCCAAAGACAAGAGGAAATCCATACATACAAGCGAAAATAGCCTGAGACCGACCGGTAAAAAAGTTTCAAACCCGGACAGGTTGGTTTTCCATGAGATCTTCTCAAGGACTCATGAAATCAAAGGGCCAGGGAGTATAGGAGATCAATGGTGGTCGGAGAGAGCACGGAAACTCCATAGACGGGAGCTTCTTGCCGGTGACGATGATTAGGGTTTAGGTTGGGTTGAGAGAGAATGGAGCGATTAGGGGAGACGATGACGGCGGGGGGGAGGGGGGGGAAGAAAATGAAAGAGGTTAGGGCTTAAGTTAGGATTAATATGGTAAGGGTCAATGTGAACCGTTGATATAAAAGATCAACGACCACGATTGAAGAGGGGTTATTAGGTCGGGTAGGCAGATTGGGATTTAAAGGGTTTGAGATAGTTTTATTAAGGGATTTGGGCTAGTATCAAAAGGGTTAAATGTAAAAATGAAAGGGCTATTTGTTAAATACCCAATAATTGATTTAAAAAATAATTTGTAAAATAATTAACAGATTACAAAATAATTTTCATGCATAGAAATGTTTTAAAATAATTACTAAATATTTAAAAAAAAATGCAACATGCTACTTTCTGGTAGAATAATGTAATAATGCATGCACGGGCTATAATTCCAAAGTTATTGCAATTGTAACCCAAAGAGTGTAAACATGGCTATTTGTGAAATAATTTAAGCCTAATATAAATATAAATAGCAATATTAAGCCATGAAATTGTTATAAAGTCATTTGTGATGCAATTTGTAATTATTTATATAAATAAAATACTGGGATAAATTAATAAAAATCCCTAAAAATGTAAAAAATTATGGGAAAATATCAATTGATGCTAATGCATAGTTTTAAAGGTATATATGCATTTGAAAAATATTATAGGGAAAAATTGGGTATCAACAGCTGCCCCTCTTTATCCGGGATGGATGAAAGAGTCGTCGAGTAAAGATATGATGGCCAATTTTGACCGAGCGAGATGGTTTGAGAGATTTAGGCTGCACTCTGGTTCCTGAGCTGCCTACATATCCCTGGTTTTACAAGAATTAGTCTGTGTATAGTTCTGGATTCATCGATGGAATATACCGATGAAGTCATTACATGAACGGACATGAGGTTTTGGAATAGGTAAAAAAATGGTTATGGTGAGTGGTCGGGTTTGAGATAATTTGAAAGAACTGGAGAGAGATTGCTCCTGTTGAGGTGGCGGTTGCTTATCGGGTCACCTGCAAGTAAAGAGATACTACGAGCATATATTTGTGCGGAAATTTAAAGATGATGCATATTTCCTTCAGACTATGAGAATTGTCTTTGGATGGTTGATGATGACGTCCTTAGACCATGATGTCCTGGGCCATGAATTATTCAGTGAGGGATTCGCAGACCATGAAATGATGTTCTCGGGCCATGAAAATGGTGCCTCTGAACCATGACGCCTTTGAATAATGATATGCAACTTTGAGAGACCCTCAAGCCATGTCATGATGTCTTCCAACTATAAGGATGATGCCTTTAGACTATGACGCCTTTAGACAAGTTGGCGATGTTTCAGCCCATGAGATGTAATAATATGATGTCAAGAGCAACAAGACAAGGCTTAGTCTTGTGAAGTTAAGGGCAGAGCTTAGACCGAAAGAAGAGAAAATAGATAGTGCCAGAGAGACAACGCATAGTCTCGGTAAATAGAAAGGCGATGATTGGCCTTATGAAAATAGGAGGCAGGGCTTAGCCTCATGCAAGATTCGAGACTGGGCTTAGTCCCATACAATGGGAAGGTAGAGCTTAGCCTCATGCAGATGGAGACAAATCTTAGTCTCATGCAAAATTCGGGACAAGGCTTAGTCCCATGCAAGATGCAGGACAGGGCTTAGTCCAAAGCAAATGAAGGCAGAGCTTAGCCTTATGCAAATATGGAGGCAGGGCTTCGCCTCATGCAGATGGAGACAGAGCTTAGTCTCATGCAAAATTCGGGACAGGGCTTAGTCCCATGCAAGATGCGGGACAAAGCTTAGTCCCATGCAAATGAAGGCAGAGCTTAGACTTATGCAAATATAGAGGCAGGGCTTAGCCTCATGCAGAATGGAGACAGAGCTTAGTCTCATGCAAGATTCAGGACAGGGCTTAGTCCCATGCAAATGAAGGCAGAGCTTAATCTTATGCAAATGGAGGCAGGGCTTAGCCTCATGCAGAATGGAGACAGAGCTTAGTCTCATGCAAGATTCAGGACAGGGCTTAGTCCCATGCAAATGAAGGCAGAGCTTAATCTTATGCAAATGGAGGCAGGGCTTAGCCTCATGCAGATGGAGACAGAGCTAAGTCTCATGCAAGATTGGAGGCAGGGCTTAGCCTCATGCAGAATGGAGACAGAGGTTAGTCTCATGCAAGATTCAGGACAGGTCTTAGTCCCATGCAAATGAAGGCAGAGCTTAGCCTTATGCAAATGGAGGCATGTCTTAGCCTCATGCAGATAGAGACAGATTTTAGTCTCATGCAATATTGGAGGCAGGGCTTAGCCTCATGCAGAATGTAGACATAGCTTAGTCTCATGAAAAATTTGGGACATGGATTAGTCCCATGCAAATGAAGGCAGAGCTTAGCCTTATGCAAATGGAGGCAGGGCTTAGCCTCATGCAGAATTTAGACATAGCTTAGTCTCATGAAAAATTTGGGACATGGATTAGTCCCATGCAAATGAAGGCAGAGCTTAGCCTTATGCAAATGGAGGCAGGGCTTAGCCTCATGCAGATGGAGATAGAGCTTAGTCTCATGCAAGATTCGGGATAGGGCTTAGTCCCATAAAATGAAGGCAGATCTTAGCCTTATGCAAATATGAAGACAGGGCTTAGCCTCATGCAAATGGAGGCAGAGCTTAGCCTCATGCAGAATAGAATAAATAGCCGATGATAGCAGAGTTCTCTTAGCTGGTAGTAGACTTCAGTATCGTGGTTGTTATGAAGATTGTGACTTTGAAGCATGTATATTCTTTGTTCTTGCATCCAAATAAAAATTGTAAGTTCTATAAAAGGGGAGGTTAGTTCGCGCCTCCGTCAGCTTGCTTTGCTTGGTCCGGGGATCTTGTTCAAATCATTGGGGTACCGTTTCACTAAACAGAGTTATTTCGCAAGCAAGCATGCATAACTTTTAAAGGACATAGTAAAATATTTTTAAAAAACTTGTTAGATGAACCAATGATTGTGACACGCTCTGAGACATCGCAACTTCTCTTTCCGTCTGCCTCAGTTAGATGGACAAACCTCTCTGACTGCTGTACATGCTACAAACAACTAAACTTGCTTCGGAATTTTGAGGGTCCTCCTCAAAATTCTGCCCCAGTTTCCGAACGGGGGAAATAAGATTTTTATTGAATTGTGACCGAATCCACAGGGCTGCCTACGTATTCCCTCTTAAACGGGAATAAGTTAGAGCATATTTCAATTTATATGATTTGCGGAAACATAAGAAATTACACATAGTATCGCTTGACTGCATCTGAATTGATCAGTTTTGGCCAGACTTCTCCGTCCACTTCTGCAAGTATAAGGGCTCCTCCTGTCAATACTCTGTGAACCATGTAAGGACCTTGCCAATTGGGAGAGAATTTCCCTTTGGCTTCGTCCAGATGTGGAAAGATATTCTTCAACACCAGCTGCCCCGGTGTGAACTATCTCGGCTTGACTCTTTTATTGAAGGCTCTGGACATCCTACTTTGGTAAAGTTTCCCATGACACACTGCATTCATCCGTTTTCCGTCTATGAGGGCTAGCTGCTCATAACGGTCCCTTATCCATTCTGCATCGATGAGCTCAGCTTCTTGTATGATCCTCAAGGAAGGAATCTCCACTTCAGTAGGAATAACAACTTCAGTACCATAAACCAGTAAGTAGGGAGTTGCCCCGGTCGATGTGCGGACTGTGGTACGATATCCTAATAAAGCGAATGACAGCTTCTTTGTGATTTTGTACCATCTTTCTCATTATCTTCTTGATGTTCTTGTTAGCGGCTTCTACAACTCCGTTCGTCTGAGGTCTATAGGCTGTGGAATTTTTATGCTTGATTTTGAAAGTCTCACACGTGGCCCTCATCAGATCGCTGTTGAGATTGGAGGCATTTTTAGTGATGATTGATTCTGGAACTCCAAACCGACAAACAATCCGGTTGCGAACAAAATCTGCCACGACTTTCTTAGTCATTGCCTTGTAAGATGTTGTTTCGACCCACTTGGTGAAGTAATCAATAGCTACCAATACGAACCGGTGCCCATTCGAGACGGTGGGCTCGACTGGACTAATGACATCCATTCCCCAGGCGGCGAATGGTCAAGGTGAGCTTGTTGCATTGAGCTCATTTGCGGCACTTTTATCATATCTGCATGTACGTGACATTGGTAGCATTTTTGGACATACTGGATGCAATCTGTCTCCATGGTCATCCAGAAATAACCGGCCCTAAGTATCTTTTTGGCCAAGACGAATCCATTCATGTGCAGGCCGCAGGTCCCAACATGTATCTCCTCAAGTAGTTTAGAAGATTCTCTTGCATCGACACATCTCAGTAAACCCAAATCAGTATTTCTTCTGTACAAGGTTCCTCCGCTGTGGAAGAAATTGTTGGACAACCTCCTAAGTGTATGCTTATGAGTATGATTTGCATGCTCCGTGTATTCCTCTTTTTCCAAATATTCCTTGATGTCGTGGAACCAGGGCTTTCCGTCTGTCTCTTCTTAAACATGGGCACAATATGCCGGCTGGCTATGGATCCTTACTAAGATATGATGAAGTTCTTGTCTGGATGTTGTATCATTGATGAAAAACTAGCCAATGCATCAACAAACTCATTCTGAACCTTAGGAACATACCGAAACTCTATCTTCGTGAACCTCTTTCTCAATTCCTGCACATGGTGCAGATATGACAATATCTTGGAATTCTTGGTGGCCCGTTCTCCTTGTACCTGGTGCACAAGCAAATCTGAATCTCCGATTACCAACAACTCTTGAATATTCATGTATATGGCCATGTTGAGTCCTAGTATGCAAGCTTTATACTCTGCCATGTTGTTGGTGCAGGGAAATCTGAGTTTAGCTGATACCGGATAATGTTGGCCAATTTCCGATACCAAGACAGCTCCAATGCTGACTCCTTTGAAATTTGCCGCTCCGTCAAAGAACATCCTCCAACTGTTATAGGATTCAGCAATATCCTCTCTTATGAATAGAACCTCCTCATCGGGAAAATACATTTTCAGGGGTTCCTATTCTCCTTCTACAGGGTTCTCAGCAAGATGATCGGCCAGTGTCTGTCCCGTGACTGCTTTTTGAGTTACATAAACAATTTCGAACTCACTCAACATGATTTTCCACTTAGCCAGTTTGCCAGTGGGCATGGGTTTCTGAAAGATATATTTCAGGGGATCTATCCTTGATATGAGGTATGTTGGTGTAAGCACAGAAGTAATGTCTCAGCTTTTGAGCTATCCAGGTCAAGGCGCAACAGGTACGTTCCAATAGAGAGTACTGCGCTTCATATGTCGTGAATTTCTTACTCAGGTAATAGATAGCTTGTTCCTTTCTCCCTGTCTCCTCGTGCTGCCCCAGAACGCAGCCGAAGGCTCCATCTAAAACTGCGAGGTAGAGTAGCAAAGGTCTGCCTGGCTCTAGCGGGACCAAAACTGGTGGTGTTGATAGGTATTCCTTGATCTTGTCGAAATCCCTTTGACAATCCTAGGTCCAACTAGTTGCAGCATCTTTCTTCAACATCTTGAAAATTGGCTCACATATAACTGTGGATCGGTCTATGAACCGACTGATGTAGTTTAGCCGTCCTAGAAAATTCATTACACTTTCTTACTCTTCGGCGGTGGCAGCTCCTGGATGGCTTTGACTTTTGACGGATCCAATTCTATCCCTCGGCGGCTGACAATGAACCCAAGTAACTTTCTGGCAGGGACCCCGAATACACACTTTGCAGGGTTTAATTTCAGGTTGTACTTCCGCAGTCTGTCGAAGAACTTACTCAAATCTACTATATGATATGTGGCTTTCTTGGACTTGATGATGACATCGTCCACATACACCTCGATCTCTTTATGTATCATATCGTGAAAAAAATAGTCATAACCCTCATGTAGGTGGCCCCAACATTCTTTAGACCGAATGGCATCATCTTATAACATTATATTCCCCATGGTGTAATGAAAGCGGTTTTCTCAGCGTCTTCCTCGTCCATCCAAATCTGATGGTAACCGGCGAAACAATCTACAAAGGACTGGAGTTCATGTCTGGCACAACTGTCTATTAAAATGTGTATGTTTGGAAGTGGGAAATCATCCTTTGGGTTGGCTATGTTGAGATCCCGATAGTCGGCACAAATTTTAACCTTCCCATCCTTCTTCGGAACTGGCACGATGTTGGCTAACCAAGTTGGGTATTCAATCACCCTGAGGACCTTGACCTTGATTTGTTTGGTGACTTCCTCTTTGATTTTCAGACTCATATCAGGCTTGAATTTCCTGAGTTTCTGCTTTACTGGCGGACACATTGGGTTTGTGGGAAACTTTTGAGCCACAATAGATGTACTTAACCTGGTCATATCATCGTATGACCATGCAAAGATGTCCTCATACTCTTTCAGAACCTGTGTGTACTCTTTTTTTTTCTGATGGTGATAAGAAATTCTGGTGCGGGTCTCCTTGACAGTTTCAGAATTTCTAAGTTGATTATCTCAGTTTCATCCAGGTTTGTCTTGGGCTTGTTCTCAAAATCTTCTACTTCCCTGACGATTTCCTCGGGTATGACATCCTCTTCTTCTGAATCACTATCCTTTTGTTGCGTTGCCTCGTTACATGTCACAGTTGTTGGTTCATCAAGACAGGAAATAGTAATGCTGTATAGATAAAGATATGAGAAGAAATGGTAATAATAAATACCGATCAATTGAAACATAAAAGTGATTTTCAATAATTTAAACAACATTTTTGGAACACTGGAGATTTTATTTAAAACAAATGCAAAAAGGGAAATCATTTTCTTAGAAAACAACAAAATAAACAATGATGATCAGCCTTGCTACCCCGGGACTCGTTGGGCCCTGGATGGTCTGACAGTCCAATTCTTGAGGAATGATCCTTTCTCCACAGCTCGGGTGGTAGGGCCTTCCTCCTCCTACTCCTCCTCCTCAACAATTACACAACGGTCCATGTCTTCGTCCTCCAAGAACAAGTTCCTTAAAGCTTCCAGTGCTTCCTCCTCCTCTGATCCCCGTATGACGTCGGTTTGTTGGAAAGTATGACTCAGGTGTGGTACAGGCTGCTCAAGTGGATAGTATGACCAGTCATTGTATTCTTGTCAGGTGTACTGATACCCTAGCCTAAAGGTTGTACCATGACGTTTCAAATGTATTGGCTTGGAGATACCCTGAAGGTTTTTTCCAAGACCCTTGTCGGGTTCATATCCTATAGTATACTTTCTATCTTGCTGCTCCACCACTTATCTTTCTCGATTGCATTGACCCGCTCGATGTGATGATAAGTTTCTCCACCGAGCCTTCTTCTATTCTCAACCACCAGGATAGTCTGGCGATTGTAAATGGGGTTGCTCCCATCTCTACAGATAATCACCTCTTGATGGTTCCATTCAAACTTCACTGCCTGATACAAAGTTGATGCCACAGCACCAGCGGCGTGTATCCATGGCCGTCCCAACAATAGATTATAGGATGCGGATATATCCAGCACATTCGACATCAAACTATGTAGGCCCTATCTGTAGACAAAGATTGATCTCTCCAATGGTAGCTCTCTGAGACCCGTCAAATGCCTTCACATTCATAGTCCCTTCTCGTATCTTATATAGGAATTTGCCCAACCTCTTCAGTGTTGTGAATGGGAAAATATTGAGACTGGATCCCCCATCTATCAGAATTTTGGCAATGAAATTGTCCTCACATTGCACGGTCATGTGCAGTGCCCTATTATGATTCAAACCCTCGGGTGGAAGTCGTCCTCGTGGAAGGTGATTTTGTGACTTTCTAGGACCTGTCCTACCATATTGGCCATTTCTCTGCCAGTGGTGTTGTTAGGTACATATGCCTCACTTAACACCTTTAAGAGAGCATTACTGTGCACTTCTGAATTCTGTAGCAGTGACAGAATAGATATTTTAGCAGGACTCTTGTTCAAATGATCGGTGACTGAATACTCCCTTGCTTGCACTTTCCTCCAAAGGTCATCCGATCCTGTTTCAATAACGGGCAGTGTGTTAGAAGCCTGCTTATTGGATTCTCCCAAATGCTCGGGTGTATAGACTCTTCCTATTCTGGTCATTCCTTGCGCAGAGCCGGATTCTTCTATTTTGATCTTTCCTCTTCTTCTAGCTTCGGCAACATAATCCCAGGGTACAACCTTGGCGTCGAAATGCGATGTGGTTGACACTGTCATTGTGAAAGGTATGGCTACTTCCACTTCGAATGGAACATGCGCAGCTGTGGGGGGGGGTGCTATATCAACTTCAAATGGAACTGATATAGCTACCTGAACCTCCACTGGCGGCTGTATTTGTACTATAATAGGATTGAGAATGACTGCGGGTTTCTTAAGATTATCACCCCCTTTGATAAGTCCAATTGATCCCTCGGGATACTATTCCTTATCAGTCTCTATCACATTGATATCTTCACCCCTATAATCTGGGAGGGGGTTGTTGCGGATGTTGGGTGTAGCTTCTTTGGCCTGGATGACCTTATTATCAATCAAGGTCTGGATCATATCCTTCAGTGTTCGACACTCGTCAATGGTGTGCCTTTTCATGCCAGAATGATATGCACATGTCTTGTTTGGGTTGACCCATTGGGATGGATTCTCCACGGTTGCAGTAGGGATATGAGTGATGTAACCTGCAACCTGCATCCTTTCATACAACTGGTCAATTGGTTCGGCAATGGCATTATATTGTTTAGGGGGTCTGTGGTCAAGGTTAGGCCGAGGTCTTGGGTAGTTTGGGCGAGTTAGAGGTAACTGAAAGTGAGAGGGTTGGGAATTATATGTATGATAAGCAGTGGCTGGTTGGGAATATCTGAGAGGTGATGGTTGATATGTGGGTGGAGGTTCTTGGTATTTAAGTGGGGAGGTTTGATATACAAGTGGAGTTTTGGGTCCTTGGGTGACCATTACTGTTCCGGCCTCTTTCTTCTTTGATATACCCCCTGACTGCAGTGCTTTGTTTGTGGTCTACAATGCCTCACAGTTTGTTACCATACTGCTCTTAATGCCCTCTTCAATCCTTTCTCCGAGTTTGATGATATCGAAGAACTTGTTGTTTTCAATAACTATCAATCTTTCATAGTACTGCAGATCCTATGCTCTGATGAAGAATTTTTTCATCTGTTCCTCGTCAAATGTCGGCCTGACTTTGGCTGCTTCTGACCTCCAACGAGTGGCATACTCGCGGAAGGCCTCAGTGGGCTTCTTCTTTAAGTTCTGAATGTAGAATACATTTGGTGCATTCTCTGTGTTAAACCAGAATCTGTCCATGAAGACACACGCCATACTCACCCAGTTGGACCACTTCTTGGGATCCTGGCTGATGTACCAGGATAAAGCATCTCCTGTAAGACTCCTCATGAGAAGCTTCATTCGGATCCTTTCATCATTTCCGACCCCTACAAGCTTGTCGCAATAAGTCCTCAGGTGAACCCTGGGATCACCTGTTTCGTCAAACATTTTGAACTTGGGAGGTTTGTAATTCTCTGGCAGTTCTACATATGGCTGTATGCATAGGTCTTCGTAGTTCAGACCTTCTATCCCTTTGCTTCCTCCGACGCCTTCCACCCGACTTGTCAACTTCTTGAGCTCTTCAACCAGGTTCTTAATGAGCAGGTCCTTCTCAGAGGGTTCTGGTGTATAAGATACGGGCTGAGTGGAGTGAGGCAGGGTTTCCACGTATATAGGGTTGTTTTGGTGGCCGGGAGTTTGGGTATAATGGTGATCATTGGAGTTCTGGGGTTCGGGAATGATTTGTGGGCATTTTGTGGAGTATGTTAGGTGTTTTGCTGGTATTGTGGAGGGATAGTTTGATTCTGTGGAGGGGTTGTGTAATTGTAGGGTACGGGAGGATTTTGTAGGTGCTTGTTGGGTGTGTTTTGCGGTGGTGCGAGATTCTGAGTGTTTGAATGGTTGACATCTGGGATATTGAGTGTGAGGGATAGGTTTGCTAAGCTTCAGACCTGCTTGAGCACCCTGGAGTTCTAGTACTTTCTGCTCAAGTCGTGATACTACATCATTTGGGGCCTGAGTACTTCGGCCATCAGAAGCTTCTGCATGTTCAACATGTGTGTTGTTGTCTCTTCTGGTGCTGTTCAAATCATCCATCTTTGCTTTCCCTTTGCCTTTGGTGGACTTGGAGGAGGAGAAGGTGGAGGGCCCCTAGATCTAATATGATTAACTGATGATGCCAATATGCATGAACCAACCTTTGGGGAATGGGAATAATCGAAAGAAAGAAAAACAAAAGGTAGACAAGTCAGTAAGAATTCTGAAAAGAGTATTTGCTATATTTAAACACATATTGCGGAATGTAAATTCACGTCCTATTTTGGGAGCCTTCGTTGTGCCCGAGGTAGGCCTAGCGACAAGTTGTTTTGGAGAACTTAGATGCTAATAATTGCCTCATTTCATTAATATAAAATAGATGAATCCAACACGATACTAAGATAATAAAAGATAAGTCACTACTAGCATTTGGCCTAATTACATTTAGGGAAAAATAGGCAAATCTAATATACTTGGTTCAAGAAGAACCTTCCCCAGGCTTGATCTTTCTGACTCCATCAATCAGGTCCCCTAGTTCGCGCATGCCCAACAACAGGTATACTCTTACCAGATTTCCTCTCTCGCTTCCTTCAGCATTCTGGCAGTCAGCGACCCTCTTTCTTATCTTTCCTTGTAGGTCCATCAAACCTCGTTCCAGATATTCTACCCTTTCATTGGAGGTGATAGCCATTTACCTCCATTCCCTGATTAATCTCTTGTGTGTCTAGTGTATCTCCTGATGTTCGGCCTCGGAGTCATGAATCCTCTTGCACAACTTGTTGTACTTTACTTGGGTTTCTGCATCTTCGTCTATGACCCTGTTTCCCCAACCAATTCCCGGCTCATCTTTCCCAGCTAATTTGTCCTCCTAACATGCTGGGTAAAAGGGTGCATGTCCTGCATGATATCTATCTGGCTCGATGGTGTCCTTTTCCACAATAATCTTTGAGTGCCACATATTCTGAACTTGACACTTGTAAGGGATGTCGTCATCCTGAAAATCTACCCGGAAATGACTTATCTTTGCGACCCGCGGTATGATCTGCTTCCTGCCTGCCTGCCTCATAACCCTGATGGGAACATAAGGGTATATTCCCCTCAACCCGATCAACACTAAGTGAGGAGCGTCCCTTGACCTGATGATGAACTCGTCAGTAGGGAACCATTAGAACATCCATTGAACTTGATCATCATCCAAATTGTCGAAGAATTCCATCCATTCCTTAGCACTCTCTGGTTGAGTAAACCTGTCCGGGATATATATAAGTCATCTGTTTAGGGTGATAGAAGGCAATATGGTCATTCCACACCCTTCGTGGAAACTCCTGGCGATATTGACCCTTTTGGAGATGCTCCATTAACCACAACTGCACCAGCAAATTGCAGCCTTCGAAATGTTTGGACCCTTTCTGGCAGTGGTCCAAGGCCCGGTAAATATCAGCTATAATGATAGGGACTATGGTGTATGCCTGTCCCTCGATTCCTTCCATTAGAGTCTTGGTGACCATAGCCAGTATCGTGTGAATTCTTTCCCTTTTCGTTGGGAACACTATCATTCCCAAGAAGCAAATAATGAACACGAAAACTCTGCGATGAATATGTCCAAGGAAGTGATGGAAAAATCATCATGGAAAATACGGTAGGACTTGATGTGACCGTATATCTCATACAAGTAGTCAAACGGTATATAAGATTTCTTTAAGCACTCCAAATCGACGTTCTTTTTCGGACCCATCATTTTTAGAAATCCCTTACCAGTGCGATTTTCTAGTACCAATAACCCAGGGCTTTCCCAAGGTAGCCCAGTAAATCCCCCAATTTCTTCTAGGAGTGGGGTCATTTCTATATCCCCGAAGCGAAACACGAATTTTTCACGATCCCAGAACATGGTTGCAGCTTCTATCAACATGTTATTTGGCTGGATGTCTAACAGAGAAGGCAAATTTCCCAGAAACTTCTTCACATGTTTCTTGTCACTTGAGGACAGATCTTCCCACCAATCTAGTAGCAGTGGTGGTATAATTTGGACCATGCCGAACCTGGGGATCTCGTGCCTCATTTTCTGCAAAACAGATAAGGTTCAGCCCTTTCCCTCTCCAGACTCGACTATTTATATATCCATGATTAGCATGTTGGACTTTAGTTCTCCAAAATTAATGCACAAAATGTGGTTGCGTCCGTTGGGATTATGGAAACCCCGGTGGACTTTTGGATAAGGTTTGTCTTAAAGGGTTATTATGTGGACAACATACTAACCCAGCTAGGTTTGACCATGATGCATGTACAATTATAATCAGAGTAAGGTTGCTATAGGGGTCTAGACTGGTACCCTCAAGCAGACAACTTGAGGGGGAAAAGCACGGAATCGTCGATTGCACCACTGATCGATTAGTTTTACCACAAATAAGGCTTTCCGAATTTAAAGGGTGATATATAGGAAGAGCGCAACCACTCATCAAGTGTTGCTATAAGATTGATTACGCACGAGTGGGGTATGATGTTGAGCATGATTTATGCAGCAGTAAATAGCATGTTGTCACATATTGCACGTTAGGAGAATAATAAATGTGGTATTTAATAATTGAAAGACGTTTAAGAAAGGAAAATAAGCAAGTTTCTGCAGTAAAGAAAATCATAAATGCTCAAAACAGGAAATTAAATTCAGATAAGGGGAAATGGAAAGAGTGCGCACGTATTAACAAGGAAGGATGCTTAAGACTAATTTACAAAAAGCAAGTTTGTTCTGGTAAAAGCCTAAATAAAATCCCCAGCAGAGTCGCCATGCTGTTGCGCCTCATTTTTCCTCGCGAAATCGGGTTTCGACATTCATTTGGGACAACTCCCTTCCTTTTGGAAAATGGGGTATGGAAATTGAAGAGTCTCCACCTAACGGATTTAAGGTGTGTTAGGGCACCTAATGCAAATAACTCATGAAACTAGTCTACATTACCAGAGATTGGGTAAGGGCTTGAAATTACCTTGAGGGGAAGGTATTAGGCGCCTCTCGAGGTCCACAATGGTGTGTCCCGACCAAACTTACTTGGTGAATTAGTAATTTAACAGATAAGCAGTCTAAGCACACATATGTAAATAAGATAAAGGAAGTTTAATAGGTAAGCAGTCTAAGCACACATATGTAAAAAGATAGGGAAGTCCTAAGTTATTAGCCTATAAGATCACTTTTGTACAATGCCCGGTAATCCTTCCTCAATTAGAAGGGTTACACGTGATATTAACGCACAAGTCGTCATATCCTTTTACTACCCGATTACCCTCCCCTTAGCGATTGTATAAGCGGTTTTAATTAAACGAACTCTAAGCGTGCATTACCCGTCCCTTCCTTGTGGTCCCGGAGGTGTTAAGACCTCTATCTTTAGGCAATTCTAGACTCTCCTAAAGTGTTTAAAAAGGAAAATCTAAGCGACAACAAAGAGCAAACATGACTGTCAAGTAAGACAACAATTAAGGGCTCATGTTTGCCTCCGCAAATAAACAGGCAATTAGCACGTCTCAAACAACAAGATTTCAGATGGTTCAGAAAAGGTCCTTGAACATGATATATAGGTGAGCATGACAAACAGAGAATGTGCAACATTATGTTAAGGCGAAGCGGTAAAGACCTAATCAATTTGCCTACTGATTTTTCAGAACCTGTTGAATCTGGGCAGTCACAAATAATTAAGCAAAGCATAGTTTTACAATTTGCAAGATTTCAATTATCCTTTAGGCTTGCCTAGGCGTTGAAATTGCTTTTAAACATTCTTATAGATAGGATGGTTATTGACTTAGGCGATGTAGACATGATTTAAAGCGAATACAAACACAGTCCTAAAGCAGGATTTCTAATGCACACAGAGGATGTACATTTTTATTATGCAGAATTACAACGGTAACTTAATAACAGGATTTCTAGGCGATCATGATTATGCAGAATTCCGTAACAAGTGAGGTAATGAGCCTAACACATTGCCTAGTATGCCAAGTGATCTAAAAATATGGTAAACATGATATAAACCTAGAGCATGATTGCTAATGCGAATAACGTAATATGAGCCTAAAACATGATTTCTAATGCAAGTAAACATAATGTAGACCTAAAGGCAGGATTTCTGATGCAAGTAAACACAATATAAACCTAAAGCATGATTTCTACCCAGTTTCCCTACTAAAATCTATATACGAATCCCTCCCCTTTACTAATTTCTCCAATATCTGTTTACAAAGGTTATTATTACAAATCATGAATGAATGAATAAATGATGAATGTAAGCTATGCTATAGGCATCTTGAGATAGGCCCAAAGTGAACATGGAAATACGAGACCTTCAAAACAGTCCAGGATGCCGAAGTCTCACAGCCAATAGGGTGTCCTAGTGTGTCAAAGTTCCCTAAGGACCTCAGGGATCCTGGGCAATGCTCACACCAAGATCCTTTGAGTAGGGAAGTGATTATGTGCACTGTGGAAAAGGCCAGTCCCAGTGTGCCAGAGTTCGGAGGAATCTCATGGATTCCTAGGTAGTACACACACTGGAGGGCCAGAACTTAAGTAATCTAAGAATCAAAGTGATAATGCTTGAGATAGTTGGAATAACTTTAGGAAAGCAGTATAGGAGTAAAACATTTAGGAGTAAAAAAATACTTTAGGAATGGGCACAATTTGGGAAATATATTAAGAATAAAACATTTTGAAAACATTTTGAGGAAAGAAAGGTTCAATAAACCACAACAAAGTCACAAAGCTTAATACCACATAGATTCAAACTTAGTTTGTTAATTAACTCTAGGTTAGGACAGGCAATTTTACAGACAGGGATCAGGGGTTGGGAACACAAGAATCAGAAACACAAAACAAGATAGGGCATTGAGCATCAAAGACAGACAAGGGTCAATTGACATTCAACAACCAAATTCATAGCATTCATTAGAACATAGACTATTGATTTAGAGTTTTAACAGGAAAGCCATACTTGATGTTAAAGTAGTAATAGACAGTGAAGCACAGTGACTAAGTGTAGGGATAGTCTTGCAGAGGATAGGGGTCTAATTACAAAGAATTAGTCATGCCAATTGAAGTTAGTGGACAGAAGAGATAAGGGCACTGAACATAAAAGTAGACATATTGGTTTAAGCGATAAACAGACTGGAAACTTAAACAGGAGTAGCATGTTGATTAAAGAAATAGACATGGAAGAATGAACTTAAACATGCATGATCAAAGTAGTAAACATGAAATAATGTAGCATTGAGTACATAAGCGATTGAACTAGTGCAGAAGAGACATAGATCATGGAGCAACAGATAATCATATAGGTTTGAAATTCATAATGACATTAGAGATAGAAACATACCAGTTAAGGAAGCAAAAGCAAAATTTAAAGTAGGAAGGATTCAACAGTCTAGCCTTGGCTTTCAGCCGGCTAGACAAACGATGAACACAAGTAGCAGAAAGAGAGATGAGAGAAAGTTTTTGTGTGTGTTTGAACTACTGTCCGTCCCTTTAAGAGGCAGAATGAGAGTGTCTATATAGAACTTAGGGAGTAAAATAAATAAGGTAAAAGAAATCAAGGTTCAATCAATTAGAATCAGAAAAGACCCCTTTAATTGGGGGATAGTCAATTAACGATAATAACTTGGTTCAATTAAGGTAATAAATCAAAATCATACCGTATAAGGAATCAGTCAAGTCCCAAACTATAGTGATAGCTAATTAAGGCAAGTAAAAAATAGGGAAACAAGTCACAAATAAGGAAACCAGTAAAATCCCAGCACACTGATTCTAACAAGGCCATTAATAGGAAACAATCAGTAAAATCTTCAAAGAATACTGATTTTATGGGAAAGAATTACTCGAATTCCCTAAATAGAAATCAACTTAGTAAAACCTCACATAAATACATGATTTAACAAGAAAAGGAGGCTCGAACCATTAATAGAGATCAATTAGGGTAAAATCCCCAAAGAACACTGGGTTTAACAGGGAAAACATTTAAGTCCAAAAGATGGAATAAATTAATATGACTGGCATCACAGAAATAACCAAAATATCGAAACAAAATTGAAGAAACCAGTATATCACACATAATCGTCTAGGGTTTGAACATTCATGCAAAAATTAGTCAAGATGATGAAGGAACAATTAATTAAACATTGAGAAGTTAGAAAATCTTTGAAGAACAGTTTGGGATGAACCCTAGTTTAGAAAGAGTGATTAAAAATCGAAATAGTTAATTAGAACAAGGAATTTTTAAAGGAAAACACTTAATAACACTTGAACCACCTCAGATCTATACAGATCTGAGAAGAATCGACAATATCGAACTAGGGTTTTCAGAAAATAGTAAAGGTGATGAGAATCGGTCAAGAAACCATGGATTTGCGCAAAAAACAAGAGGAAATCCATACTTACAAGAAAAAATGGCCTGAGACCGGCCGGTAAAAAAGTTTCAAACCCAGACAGGTTGGCTTTCCTTGATATCTTCTCAAGGACTCATGAAATTAAAGGGCCAGGGAGTATAGGAGACCAGTGGTGGTCGGGGAGTGCACGAAAACTCCATAGACGGGAGCTTCTTGCCGGTGACGGCGATTAGGGTTTAAGTTGGATTGAGAGAGAATGGAGAGATTAGGGGAGACGATGACGACAGGGGGAAGAGAATGAAAGGGGTTAGGGCTTAGGTTAAAATTAATATGGTAAGGGTCAATGTGGACCGTTGATCTAAAAGATCAACGACCACGATTGAAGAGGGGTTATTTGGTCGGGTAGGCAGATTGGGCTTTAAGGGGTTTGCGCTAGTTTTATTAAGGGGTTTGACTAGTATCAAAAGGGTTAAATTTGAAAATAAAAGGGCTATTTGTTAAATACCCCAATAATTGATAAAAAAATAGTTTATAAAATAATTAACAGATTACAAAATAATTTTCATGCATAGAAATGTTTTAAAATAATTACTCAATATTTAAAAAAAAAATGTAACATGCTACTTTTTGGTAGAATAATGTAATAATGCATGCACGAGATATAATTGCAAAGTTATTGCAATTGTAACTGCTAGAAATATTAAGCCATGAAATTGTTATAAATTCATTTGTGATGCAATTTGTAATTATTTATATAAATCAAATACTAGGATAAATTAATTAAAAATCCCTAAAAATGTAAAAAATTATGAAAAAAATATCATTTGATGCTAATGCATAGTTTTGAAGGTATATATGCATTTGAAAAATATTATAGGGAAAAATTGGTTATCAATAGCTGGCAGATGCACAGAGTCAGGAAGAGAAAAGTGATTATGACAACAATGCCGATGAGTCCGGAGATGACAAACCGATCCCTGATGAGGATGGTGATGAGGAGGAAGAGAATGATGGACCTAATTTGACGAGGGAGAATGCTCCACCCCCGTTAGAGCAAGAGTGTACGAGTCCCAAGTGCCGTTTCATTCAAGAGAGATTCCCTACCTTGATCATTTGCCAAGTATGCCGGATGTAGATGCCCTCACAAGGGATTTTGACGAAATTCGGGTGGCAAGTCTGGGCCAGTAACTCTCCCTCCCATATGTGAGAGGACCTATGATCGCCCTGTAACGACAGTAGCTCATCGCTGGAAGGTCTAGGATGCATAAGCGACACCTACATGTCGTCTACTGTAAATTAAACAACATTAATTACATGTTTGCTTATAAATTAAATAATTATTTTTATAATTATATAATATTTAATCATTAAGTATTCACATATGAGTTCCATGCTCTATATTTGAGGCCTAGTAACGCCAAATTATCCTAAATTATGTATGTGTTAGTTTTATTATTTTACATGTTAGTTTTATAATTTTATACATATATGTTTGTAAATTAATAATTAATTTTTATAATTATACAATATTTAATTGGAAAAAGTATTAACATATGGGTTCCAGGCTCGATATTTGAGGCACAGTAGCACCAAGCTATCTTGAATTCTTGTATGTGTTAGTTTTATTATTTTACATGTTAGTTTTATAATTTTATATGATTGTTTGTAAATTACATAATTAATTTTATTAATTATAAAATATTTAATTATTAAATATTCACATATAGGTTCCATGCTCGATATTTGAGGCCAAGTATCACCAATCTATCTTTAATTCTTGTATGTGTTAGTTTTATTATATTACATGTTAGTTTTATAATTTTATATGCTTGTTTGTAAATTAAAATAATTATACAAGATTTAATTGGACAGAGTTTGTGTTTGATCTATCAGTTATTTTGACGTATTTTTGAGTATAAGAGATTAAACTACAGGGATACTACGCTAAAAGGCTCTACATTTTACTACGCTAAAATGACATTATATTACTAGTCTTTAAGTAAATAAATAATCTAAACTAGATAAAAATAACAAATACATTTATCACAAAACATTCACGAAAATACATATAAAACAGTAAAAATAATTTATTAACATTTTTATTAACAAATAATAATGATTTCTCAAATTTTATATATTTTTTAACACACTAATATCTTAGTCCGGATAAGAATAACATATCAGTTTAATCACAAAAAAACTCAAAACAACATGGAACGCATTCAAAACAACTAAATATGCATTATTTATACGAGTTTCGACATAAACTAAATCGGAATACCTCGATTTATGTTTTTCAAAAAATTGAAGATTTGAAGATTTGAGTCCGAAACAAGCAACCCACAACAAGAAAAGGCTTAGCTAGGATGTGAGACCNTGGGGGAAGGAAGGGGACGACTATTTTATCCATGTATCGCGCTTCCAGGTAACGCCTTTACTAAATGCGCTATACCTGGAAGCTGATTAGACATTCATGTATAACGCAGTTTATTAAGGCGTTACATGTATTGCGCTTTAATAAACCGCGCTATATATATAACACCTTAATAAACTGCGCTATACATGGACGTCTAATCAGCTTCTAGGTATAGCGCATTTAGTAAAGGTGTTTTATATATAACGCCTTTTTTAAAGAGCTCCTATACCTTAATGTTCTAAACGGACGTTGTATATAGAAGGGATACTAATTTTTTTTTACACTTATTTCGATCTCTTGTGTCTAAAAGAACCACACTTTGGTTATGAACTCTAAAAATAACCAGGCTGCCGGTTCATTCCGGGCCTGACTCGGCTTGCCGGTTTGGATGTGTGGAGACTTGAACCGTCTGTAAAATCATTAATTCTTCAGTTTAGAAAACACTAGTGAGCCGAAAATGGCAGCTACAGGAAAATGCTTCCTTGTCACTGGCTCTCCTGTATACCCTGTTTGCGCTTCCTATCTCCCATTTTTGTTTACTTTGTATCAAAAATGTGAAATTGACTTGTCATTTTTTTTTATTTGCAGGGTGTTGGAAAGACAACGTTGATAGTTAGAGTACTCGAAACCCTCAGAAATTCCAATCCTAATTTGAAAGTCCAAGGTTTCTATACTCGTATGTTCTCAAATTCCAATATCTCTAATTTATACTATTTGGAGTGTCTAATTTACAAATATATACTATGATTGAATAACTCTAAGTTGTTGATTTAAATTTGGTGAAGGGGAGATTAGAGAAGGAACTGAGAGGGTTGGGTTTGAGGTTGTGACGCTCGATGGCCGTAAAGGGCTTCTTGCTTCTAACAAAATCTCCAGGTGCTTCTCATTTCTACTTAATTATTACTAATTTATTTTTACACATGCATACCTGGCTTATCTCTTTTGTTTTGGTGTTTTATCTTGAGTGCATTGTTAAATAACCATTGTCTTTGTATAAGCTCAATAGATAATAGATTTTTTCTTGAGTAAACTTTTTTTCAAAAAAGAAGAAAAAGGAAAAAGGATGATACATTGTAGATGTGCTCATAAAAGCTATGGCGTGTCGCTTAAAGCGAGGAAAACAATGCGAAATTAGGGGTTATCACTTCATGGCGAAACCATGCCTTCATAGCGATCCCAATAAATTGTGCGCTTCACTTGTCGTTTTTGGTTTTTCAGTTCAAGCCTCGTGGACCTTGTCACTTTTTGTGCTCTTCGCTTTTAAAAACATTGCAAATTAGATATAGAAGTGCTGGTTGTTGAACCAAGTGTGGTAGTTAAGTGAAGAATGATAGAAAGGTTAGGCGCATTATCCTCGAGTTACGAAGCTGAAGCAACAAATTTCTTGGTCAAAAGGAAAAAAGCAAAGAAAGAGAGAAAGGAAAAATCTAGAAGTGCTTGTGGAAAGTATAATATAGAAGTGCTGGTTGTTGAACCAAGTGTGGTAGTTAAGTGAAGAATGATAGAAAGGTTAGGCGCATTATCCTCGAGTTACGAAGCTGAAGCAACAAATTTCTTGGTCAAAAGGAAAAAAGCAAAAGAAAGAGAGAAAAGAAAAATCTAGAAGTGCTTGTGGAAAGTATAATAGTAGAAGGTTACCATTGCAGGTCATGACTTGAGATGGACCACTGTAATGACAGGTAGACGATAAAAGATTCGGGTTTATCGGCTAGGTGAAATTGGGGCTTCTGGGTAACAAACCGATTGTTTAACCCTCCTCTAAACTCATGACTCCATTAAGATTCAGGCTAGAGATTGGACATAAAAGTATGTTTAAACCAGTTCGGATATCCAAACGTAATATGGTTAAAACGGAAAGAGATTTTGTACTGTTTAGAGAGGTTGAAGTACGAACAGCCAAGAACACCATCACTACAGGTTTGCATTTTCTTGCAAACCAAACCAGTGGCGAAGAAAAGGGATAAGAAGCATTATTGCCAATGATCCCTGCCATTATAGCCCTTGTTATTCTTTCCTTGACCCATCCATCATTTGAACCTTGGATGATGGATTGTTAGAAGTAGTTTTGAGAGGACATAGAAGATTTGTTTTGTGTCAGAGTATCCTGCTAATAAGCTGTTTGAGGAGTGAAGTAATCCGAGGTAATAGGGGTTGCGAGATTATGAATGATGGCGCTGACCGGTGTCATTAATCCTGGAAACAGAAGTATGACATGAGAGGGCGATCCTTGCATGGTCTGAGTCACAAAATTTCTCTGACATGTTTTTCAATCCTTTGGAGGTTTCACAATGTCGTCAAGAACAAGGGGTGAGAGACTAGTATTAATCCAGTTAAGGGTGACAGTGCTGTACTGAATCCGTAAACAATACTCATTATGAGTGGCTGATGGGCATGGAACGGAACCATCCACCAAGAAGATGAGGTATTGACTTTTTAGCATTGTGAAAAAAGAAGAAGAGATAATGCCTTTTTAGTATAGTGAGAAAACCTTCCCAGTGAGGTAATTTATGTAGGTAAATTCAATTGGTAAAAATTCTCGGATGTTGGAATAGTTTTGTAGAAGATCAACGGAAGATTGAGGGGAGTGAACTCAGTAGAGGAAGAATAAAGAAACCTTGGTTTTGAGATCAACTTAAGACTATGAAAATAATGTTTGTAGTACTTTCTTTTCTTATGATGAGGCAATAATTTAGTGATATCCCTCTCAAAAAAAGTAATAATTTTGTGATGTTGTTTACACAATCGTATAAAAAAAGTATAGCAAGAAGTGGAGAACCTACACAAAAGTATGATCTTTTAAGAACACCTAGTCATCTGTACTAGCATGAATCTCTTGGGTGTCCAAAGTTATTTTATAATTAAAGGCATACTCTAATTTACACATAGCTGTATTTCACCCCTTCAAAAGTTCTCATATTGCTCCAAGGGTGTGGCTAGTGGTCAATGAAGTGAGTGCAACCAGCGACAAAGGGTTCAAATACCAGTAGAGATAAAACACACCAGGTAGTTTTTTCCCATATGCCTAAGTCATGGTGGTCGAAGTTACTTGATACTTGTGCCAATTGGAGATAACAGGTAGCTGGTGGAATAGTCGAGGCACACACAAATTAGCCTGGACAACACCTCTATTTAAAAAAAAAGCTCTCACATGCCTTTCTCTTTCGCAGCCACACCCGCATAAGTAATAGGGGACTACATTCCAAGCTCTACATCTACTTCTTCCCCTTTTAAATGTCCAGCTATTTGTCACATTCTTCCCTTCATGTTGTTCTTCTGTACCACATGTCCATAAGGTCAAGTGTTGTTTTCGAATCTCCACCGCGCATCATAATGCCCGGTTCTTATTCCCAAATTTCCATTTGTCACTTGCCTAGTAATGCTCTTTTGAAGTCCTTAAATCTTTTACTCCGCCCCCTCCGATAACTAACAGCTGGTGGATGTGACCACGTTTGATTTATCATATCAAATTTTGTGTCCCAGCATTTGTGTTCCACGATAAATTTAGCTAAAGTTTTCCCAACTTTTCAATTATACTTAATCAGTGTGAGTATGAGGAGCATGTAATGTGTTGCGATACTTGCTAGTGTACTCTTGATCAAGACTTAAGCACTTTGGACAAATACCTTTTCTTTACCCCACTCGACTTGTCCTGTTCTTTCAATCACAACGATCTAAACTGTAGGTCCCTGTTTGATGATCCTAGCGGTAGCCCTATTATAAGTTGTTGGAAGTGCTTTTATCCTGTGGTTGAACATCTGCACTAATTGCTTAATGTTGTCCACCTCTATCATTAGTACAATCTTACACATCTTTAGATTGATTTTTCAGCCTCGAAATTACTTGGACCACATTAGGACCCTGTCTCAGGTAAGATAACCAGAGTATCTCAGCATTACAAAATTTAGTAATTTACAAATATCAGGGTATCATCTGCGAACAATAGATAGCGTCTAACTTATTATTACTTCTAACTCCTGCCATAAAGCCCTTCAAAGAACCGTCTGCCACCACTTTGTCTGTCATCTTGCCCACTCCATCATCAGAACGAGCAAAAAGAGAGAGAACAAGTCCTGGCCTCAACCTTCTGGAGCTTTCGAGAAAACCACACATCTCCCATAGACCAGAACTCAGAAACTCACCTTCGATATACAATACTTGTCCATTTTCTCTGATGTTCTCCAAAACCATCTTCAACATCACAAAATCCTAGAAATTCTAGTTCACGTGAAGGTCTACTTTGCGTAGGAAACCTGGTTCCACTTCTTTTCTTCTAGTACTTATTCTAGAAAGTTTCTTCCCCATCAAGTTATCTGAAAATGCATTTCACGGGCGAAAATGGTAATGATATAGTTAACTATGTGTTGAGGTATTTCTTGCCCTTTTAACTTTATAGCATTATTCCACGAGAATTTTATGAATTGAGAGTACTAATTGAGATATTGCGTTCAGCTTCAGCCTATTTCTTTTGTTATTGTATCCATTGGTTTTTAGTTGTGAGAGAAATGAGAAGACTGAATAATTAGCTGTTTATCTACCAGTCCTTTTTCTCTCTGATGTATGATGTCAAATTTGACTCAAGTTGCTAGTTTCTGATAACGTACTCTTCCTCAAGTTCCTATTTTGGATCATAACATGCAGCATAGTACTTTACCTGATCAAAAAATAAAATAAAATTGCAGCATGAGTAATTATGGTTGAGTTATTTAAGTGATAACAAAAATGTCAAAAGTTATAGCTTATGTATTAAGGTTGTTTTCTAGTTCAGGCCAGCAATATGTTAAATTATCTGACTATGTTCCCATAAATAATGGCATGGGTTCTGTATAGTTGTGTCATATTTGCTGAAGCATTTTTGGCCATGCAGCCCAGAGTCTCTCAGATGGCCCACTGTTGGAAGATACAGGGTAGATGTTGCGTCATTTGAGTCACTGGCATTGCCAGAGTTGCAGGTTGGTTGAGTTTCTCAGTGGGATTTTAGTGCCTCATTAGAGGGTCTCTGACATTGATGTTCCTTTGCTTTGAGCGATAACCTTGTTTGTGGCCCTTCTTTAATAGCTTATCCTTATTTTAAATTATAAAACATTTAGTTTGTCTCACCTTTAATTTATCAAATAAATAAAAGACTTGTCTGATCTGTAGTACATTGTATTACGTTGTATTTTGCCATTCTGATGGTTCATAATTTTGTTAGGTAAGGGAAGATACTGATCTCTTCATCATCGATGAAGTTGGGAAGATGGAGCTCTACAGTTCCTCATTCTTTCCAGCTGTACTAAAAGTCCTGCAATCCAATATCCCACTCTTGGCTTCTATCCCCATTCCAAAAGCAGGCCGAGATATACCTGGAGGTATTTCCCTCTATCTGTATGTTATGCTCTTGTGTAAGTGTAGAACTGATTTTTATCGCGATCACACTGGTAATTCTATATGCCAAATCCAAATCAATCACATTGGTTGCCCATGTGATTGCTTTTATGCAAGGGTTTAGAGTAACTAAAGGGGCAGCTGGCCGTAGTCCAAAAATATGAGGTTTTGCAAAAGATGCTAATCGAACTTCTTTTACTATTCACCTTCGTGAAAGTCAGAAGCTAAGGATAAAAACTCCAAAACTATGCTTGCTATAATTCTGCCATACATAGATTACCGACATAAGCTATCTATGACTCATGCCTCTTTTCTTGATCATTTTGTCACAAATCTTATAAATTGTTAATATTTTTCTGGAAAATAAGTGGTTTTATTACTTATTTTCTTATGTTTGGTTACTAAGCTGAAAATATTGTTTTCAGAGCAGTTATATATTGGAAGCGGGTGGGTCGGGGTTAATTGGAGAGTTTGGAAATGTTTTCCTTCCTCTTGGTAGGGAAGTCATTTTCCTGAAATTGGAGGAAAATGAGCTCACGGGACAAATATTCTCTCAAATATTTAAGCCAACCAACGTGGGAGATCTCCTCCATAGCAAACACACCCGTTTGTCTTTTATTCTCTGCTTTGACCTCCTTCTATGTTTTCCCTGAATGTTGGACTTACAAACCGACATTCTTTATCTTATCAAAGAAAAAATAAATCAACAAGCTTTTGGATTTTTGCAGTTGCGAGGATGAGAAATCATCCAGGAGCTAGAGTTTTCACACTCAATGCAGATAACAGGGATGCTATGAGAGAACAAATATGTTCGATCTTGCAGATATGCTGCAAAAACCTTAGATGATGCAGGGCATATTGTTCCAGCTAATGTTACAAATGCTCTTGCTGTTTAGCCATACTCGAATCTGATAGTTATTACTTCCAGAAACTTACCTTCCCTATAGGTTGCTTAATCACTGTATTGTCCTTTGGAGATGCACTATTCAAGAAGACAAGAATGGGAGAAGTGGAATGTTTCCCCTTTTCCCTCAGAGGTTAAAAAATGGAGCGATGTTTTATAACTCTTAACTACAGCCATCTGCCTCTTCCCAAATTTCACCAATATCACATTCACAACTTTTCCCTGAACCCTCCTTCAATTTCTTTTCTGTATAGCCAACTTAATGAGTATTCCTGTTTGTGGATTGTAATAGTGTGCCTGCAGCTCTTCGATGAGCTTTGGAGTTGGGAAATCATTTGTAGATTATGATTGAGTTTTTAGTTCACTTTTTTGGGACACCAAAAAACAAGAAGCCAATATTTGTAGGTGAAAGTGTGACGCTTCTTGTTGAATTTTCTTTATTAGAATCACAGTGGAAGAGAACTAAAGTTTTTTGCCCTCAGTTGTGTTGGTTATGGTTTTTTGAAGTGGGTGGTGGATAGGAATCAAAATTAGCGGTATTGAAAAAATGGCCCCCTAGACCACACACAGTTATTGCTTTTCAGTGTTTCTCTACCAGATTGATAACATTTATGCTATATTTACTCCGCCTATTTGTTAAGTTAAGTTCATCGAAGTCTACCCGATTGACATAATTTTTGTGTTATTTTAACAAAGTGTTCTTCGAATTTGCAACTTTAATTTCGATCAAATCACCCCAAATCTATTCCAGATGATCTCAAATTTAAAACAAATCTTTCAAATATCAACACAAACAATCTCCAATCACCAATTTAGACAAATAACACCAAATAAAAAGGCCTCACTTTGTCTTCTTCAATATTTTCTAAGGTCCAACAATATTTTGTGCTTTTTACAGTAAATCAAAGAATCGGTGTGAAAACAAAAAAATAGGCAGCCAAGGATACAAAGCATCATGTATTCATGCAGGATCCGGGAGAGGGCTGCAACAAGAGGCGTAAATTATCAACATTCAAATGATTTTTGCAATAATAGATCATTAACCTTCTATTTTCTGCTACCAAACAAGAATTTCAAGCTTTAAATATTGAAGAACTATGATGTTCGAGGCAAAACCAGGATATTTCGCTAAGACGGTAAAAAAATAAGAACATTTCACCAAAACTAGCTCCGCTGGGGGACATACGATGCAACTTTTTGAAGTTTACTGCCTCAAGATATGGTAATAATAGCACGGGCTAGCCAGTTTTCGGACTGATCATTCAAAAATAGATGGCGTTTGCAAAGACATTGAAAAATAGCCACTATTTTGCTGCAACATAGAAAGTTCCAGCATAATATACTGGAGATCGGTGCACCTGTGTATGAACTTCCAGCATATTATGCTGGAATTCCAACACGCGGATAGTTCCAACATAATATACTGGAGATCGGTGCACCTGTGTATGAACTTCCAGCATATTATGCTGGAATTCCAACACGCGGATAGTTCCAACATAATATACTGGAGATTGGAGCATCTGTGTATGAACTTCCAACATATTATGCTGGATCAATATATTATATTGGAATTCCAGTATATTATACTGGAAGTTCGGTATACTTTGCTGGAACTCCAGTATATATACTTATGCTGGAGTATTTCCTGGATTTTGAATAGTATTTTCGTTCAGATTTATCTTTACATGAAAACTGGCTAAATTTTGATTACCTTTGAAACTGTGTCTATTTTTGAATGACTACTTGTAAATCTGACTATTTTTGAATTTTCCCCAAGATATGGGCCTTGATTGTAAATACTGTTGCTTTCCCTAACGTTTGCTTAAAGGGAAAAAGACAGGAGTACCTATAAAAATTAAAATATTTACCCTGCTCTACCCATAAAAGAATTCTACCCATTAAATAATTATAATTCTCTACCCATTTAATAAACAAACGCATATCTCAAAATAACTATCTCAAGCTGCTAATGCCCTACCTATAAAAACGAGCTGCTCAAAATTGCAGAAAATTAATGCACAAATATTGAAATTAACGCACAAGAACCTGCTGGCTCTTGTTATGAAACAGTTGCCATTAGATAAAAATGTCAATATCGAGTTAATAAATCATGCCCAAAAAAGTTCGTCTGCATTTTTTCAAGTAAAAATCTATTGATACCTATATAGTATATAAGTATGCTAAATCAGTATACTAGGCGAGTATAGAATTTTACTGGTTTGTGTGTGTTTTTTTTATCAGTAAGACATGATACCAATATAGTATATAAGTATGCTAAATCAGTATACTATGCGAGTATATAATTTTACTGGGTTTGTGTGTGTAATTTTTATCAATAAGATATGATACATATATAGTATATAAGTATGCTAAATCAATATACTATGTGAGTATAGAATTTTACTGGTTTGTGTGTGTGTTTTTTATCAGTAAGACATGATATCGATATAGTATATAAGTATGCTATATCGTTATACTATGTGTGTATAGAATTCTAATGGTTTGTGTTTGTGTTTTTTTTATCAGTAAAAGATGATATGGATATAGTGTATAAGTATGCTAAATCAGTAAACTATGCGAGTATAGAATTGTACTAGTTTGTCTGTGTTTGTTATTATCAATAAAAGATGATACTGATATAGTATACAAGTATGCTATGTTAGTATACAATGCGAGTATATAATTATACTGGTTTGTGTGTTTGTTATTATCAGTGAAACATGATACCAATATAGTATATATGTATGCTAAACATGCTAAACATGATACCAACATCTATTGGTTTAGTTTCTGTTTTAGGTACGGATTCACGTCGGCTTCCCCCTAATTCAGAATCCTCAACAACTTTACCTTTTCCCTTATCATTCACATCAACACCTACTTTGACTGATTTTTGTGTTGGGTAATCACTGGTAGGGAGTTCCATCTCCTGACGAAGCATCAATATTGTTGCTTTTTTCACCCACTAATTCTATATTTTCAGTTGTTTTTTGAACACGACTACTGCTAGGGTTAGGACTAAACACAAACGGAGAATCAAAAAATAATGAAAAACTAGGACCGGATATTTTAGAGGCAACGGATTCAGCAACTACTTGGGTTGAAGAATGGTGTTGTTCACGGTGCCACCATCTACGGGCACAATGCTTCTTTCCCATAGTGAAAACAACAACACAGAGTCATTGATTCACAAAAATACAAAGAAAAACACAAATATTCTATGATTTTGAAAATCCACTTTCACTATCATATGATTTTGAAAACCCGTACTGTCACAAGCAAAAATTTCACCCAAAAATTACTATTAGACGAAGAGATAGAACGAAATCTGAAGTTTAATCTTAAAATTGGAATCTGGATGCAACATTGGTTATCATGGTTTGAGTATGGCGATTTCTAAACTAAATTGCATGCAGTGTAAATAAGGTAGACGGACTGAGGCGTTAAAGTGATGGGAATAAGCTAATAAATAGGCCGGGTACATAATTTGGGCCTGATGGGTAGAAGAAGTAATTAGTTTAGGCCTGGACATTAAAGAGTAATTAATTTAGATTTAATGGGTATTAAGTGAGATTTTCTCTTGCTTAAAAGGTAAATGGGCCAATTTGGATAACAGGTTATACATGCTCATTGTAGATTGTAGTTACAAATCTACCATTTTAGATTGAAAAGAGAGCCAATTAGAGGAGTACAAATAAGCATGGGATCAGAAATAATAGGAATATAAGTTGCATGGTCAGTTGATAGAAAGTAGAAACTTAGGTTGGGGAAGGGGTGAGGGGACCAATAATTTTTAAATAAAATTGTATAGCTTTCATTATTATGCTCACTAAAATCTCATGCCTCTACACTTTGCATGAACATGGCACAAGTCTTCAACATCATTTCGATAATGTTCCTTTTCTGCTTTTCTAGTAGACTTTAGGCAATAAGCCCCACAACATACTTTTTGATTAGCATCTTCATGAGTTGTATGTGATAGGGTTCTTATCTTCTCTATTATTCCCCTTTCATAATTATGGTGTCTGAGTTAGTTTTTACGTATCGTAGTTGATTCAATGAGATACTTGTTGGGTATCTGCTATCTCGTACCGGCTCATGTACGAAATGATTTTATAATCAAGGTTTGGACAACACATAATATTCTTGTGTATCTTGGGATTTGAACGTGAGACATCTTGGGAGCAGACAAGACTCTTGATTGTATAGTTTATACTTCCCCACCAATAATGCTATCTTGAACTCATTGGGACCTTATTTCGACCCTATTATGTACCCATTTGGACATAAATTCCCAGATATTTTTTGAAGTTGATTTCGGTGAAGTTTGATTTGAAATTGAAAATATGTTTGAATATAAATTTTGGGGAAAATTTTGACATGTTAAAAAGTCTCTTTTTTCCAACTAAAAAGTCCCAATTGGTCATGATTTGGCCCAAAAAGAGGTCTTAAAGTTATGTAGGCATTTGGACATAAATTCCATGATTTCTTTTTACATTTGGAATTTCACAAAAATTTGATCTGAAGATGAAATTTTGTTTGGTTAGAATTTTTGCAACATATTTGGATGTATTTTGACAAAATCATGAAATATGATTTATATCCCACAATTTATAAAAAATATCAAAACTACCCAGACTTGATTATCCTACTTGAAACAAACAATCAAACATGCTGATTGTTTAACTGCACGAACAATCTCTAATAGAAATGGTAGTGTCTCCTTCTAGTAAAAGTATAAATTGCAGATTTAACAGTAGATGTCAAAATATAGTCCAAGGCCACTCAATCAGATGTTGGGTAATTATAGGTGTTACCAAGGTTTAATAACTGATTGGGGTCCTTTTATAAATTTTAAAAATATAAGATAAATTTGTAAAACTTAAAAATATCAAAATCCCAAATTTCTATTGAAAAAATGGTGATTCGAAAATGCATTTTCAAGTTGGATTTTTGAAAATTTGTAAAATCTTCATAACCAAACATTATTTTGAAATTTATTTTTGGAAAAAGAAAAAATTTCTTATGTCCAATACAGGCTCTATATTTAAGATATGAAAATTTGATTTTAAAAATCTCTTAAAAATTAGATTAGTTCTACAAACAAACTCATATTTGAATTTTTTTTTTCTTAAAGAAAAACTTCCAAAACTTATGGCCAATACCTAGTATTTTAACTTTTTCATCTAGCTTTTTGTTCAGCATGTCGGTTCTATTTCGTAATGATTAAACGACTCCATTTGGGACAAGATATTTTATTGTTTAATTTTACTATTTATTTTCGTGTTACAAAGATGGGAGCTACAAACGAAAGGATTTATCCAAAGTTTTGAGCCACAGCCCAACTGCTAAAAGATCACAAAGTACTACATTTTTTAATATTATGTTTGAGCATTTGAGTGTTCCATATCTTGTTTTTAAGATAGTAAAGTAGTCTCGGATAAAGTTGGAGTCGGTAATATGAATTTTTTTTTAAGCTCAACTTATATTGCGCGATGACGAATTAGTTAGACAATTATATTTAAGTTTAATCTTTGCCTTATAAGTCCTTAATAGGTTATATTTAGGTTTAATCTTGCCTATAAGTTCTTAATCAAATGAAAGATTAAATAGAATAACATATTGATATAGATGGTTTCTTTTGTTTTTCTTAACGCCGATGACAACACTAACATTAAGTTATATATGTTAACAATATAAAATTCTTTTATGTGCAATTTAATTGGCTATGTCGACATATATTGCTCTATTTTCAAGTTATATGTCAAAATTCGATAGTATAAATTTTTTATATATTGTCAATACAAAAAATATAAATTGCGACAGAAAAATAAAAAAAATAGTAGTTATACTAATTGTACAGCTCACCCTGGTCCTAAAGTAGGGGATTGATTTGTGTTTTCTATATTAGTATTTTTACCTAATATAAAAGAAAATATAAATAGTATCCACGAAAGGCGAACCTAACTCAACTTTAAAATGAAATGGAAATTTTTGTTGTTTGCCTTTCAAAAGGTACTTAATAATTTATGGAAATTGCTTGCCGTCTTGAATATGATTAATTTAATATTTTTATATAGTTTAAATGCAGCTATCATAAATTCAGGATCATTTTGCCAGGCATATTTATATGGCAATGGGATACATCGTGTACACCTAATCCCATTATTAAAAGGGATTTTAACATATTTGACCGATCGTCGTCCGAAAATAATTATACTTATTAATCAAATATATAAAAATATATATTGAATATGTATATTATATGTTAATATACAAAAAGATGGTTATTATTTTGGAGTGAGACTACACGGTGTAGATTTTCTTTATTAAAATATTGGTCAAATTCTATACGCAAGATATAAGTTAAAATAAATACTCTTTATGGATATAGTTGTTTCGAACTAAAGTAGAAACTTTTCCAAACCTAAATATATAAATAAACGATTCACAATTTCCCAATTTTTAAATGTCAAGATCACTTTGGGATCATTTAGTTTTTTTTCCCCCTAATTTTCACATTAGAAAGAAAGTTTGATTTCTTCGATTTGGGTAGTAGGAAAAGATCGTGTACTTTAAAAAAAAATGGGTATAGGTTAAATTGGTACTTTTTAACAACGCTAGAATATTTACTAAATATGTTTAAATAATTGTCTTGGCTATATTTGTTGTATTTGGCAGAAGAGTAGGATTAGTATTGAGCCAGGGTAGTACATGAAAGTGTAAATAGTCTAGGGACCAAAGTGTACAAAGTAAAAGTTAGTACCTAATTTAATTAATTAGGTAGAATTAGTAGTTAGTTAGTTAATATAAGAAGTTAGTTAACTCCTTCTTCATACTGTACAAAACTAGTGTTCTGCTTCTCCAAACTAAAATGGAGTTTCTTCAATTTCACTCTCTCTCTTATTTCTGATCTCATGCATGGCTTCCTTAGCTGAAATTTGACAATTAGGACACATCATGTATGTCTTAAGGTATAAATTATAACAGATTATTAGCAACTGATGACGCCAAGCTTGAGGGTCTTTGAGTCAAAGTGAAATTGAAATTCCAAGTGATAATTTATCAATTTCATCAATTACTGTGTTTTTACCAATTTTAATATAATAACTTTGAAAATATATCTACTCAAAATAAATTTTATCATTTTATTATGCTAAAACTTCATTAATTGAGTTGGTTTGAATTATTTATTATATTCTCTTTTTTTTTTCTTTTAAGGAACTAATAATTGGTTTCATACATATTTTAAAACAAGTAGTTAACGCAACAGAAAGTTCATTTCTTTTGGTATGTATTTAATATTTCGTGCATCGCATGTACATAGAGTCTAGTTAATATATAATATACAAATTTTATACATAATTATTGTATAGTTGAGTAGCAAATGTAACTATTTCTGGTCCAAAGTACTTACTTATTTTAACCCTTTTTAAATTGTGAAAAAAGAAGTGAACGGAGGAACTCGATAATAAAGAAAAGGACAGAGGAAGAACAGTTGTACTTCAATTTTGGAGGGTATGATTGCATCAATGAACTTTCATGCTAAAAAGGCAATGCTTTTTTATTTTATTATGTTATATTTCTTCTAATTTTCATAGTCTTTACAAGAGTCTTGATTTTAAGAGTAAAATTATTGGACACCATTTTATTTCTAATATCATTTCACAGATTTTAATTCATATTTATCTATTTGAAACTCAAAATAATAATTTGATGTTTTTTTTTTATCAAATTAACTTTCTTGAGATGCTCTTTCTATTTTAACACCTAAACTAATATGCAATGTAAAATCAAATAAATGTTTTTTTCCTTTTTTTTTTTTGACACGAGTGATGTCTAGACCAGTTTACACAATGTAACTAATTCATTGAGTATATGCTACTACGACTCTCTTCGTTTAAAAACTCATTGTATATAAACATTTGATATATTTCCTCACTAGTAATATTTCATATTATGTAATTTCATTTTTAATATTGATATAAATACCACCAAAGGATGTAGTGCAATGGATGTGACTGCTCTTTCCTTAATTAGAGGTCTCGTGTTCGAGCCCTGGGTATAGAAAATTCTTGGTAGGGAGCGCTTTCCCTCGAATAGGGCCCTACGCGGCACAAATCTGAATATAATTGGGCTACAATGCACGTACCGAACATCGGGTGGAAAACCAAAAAAATAAATAGTGACATAAATGAATTTTTCAACAATGATTTCTTTTCCCCCTAAAACTAATGCAATGCGTAGTCAAATTTATTACGACTAAATTTTTTTGTAGGGATACTTTTCTGTCAGTTTGGGTGCACTTCGTATTATATTCTACTTATATAATTCTATCTACCAAAATTTTAGACATGCAAAAAGAAATCACTCATGATGATTTGACTCTACCAAAATTTGAACCTTTCATCTCCCCTATCCATTCCAACTTAATTGACCGTTAAGCTAAACTATTATCTTTGTGTACCATAAAAATGAATAACAATTAAATTTATACATAATTTTAAGGATAGATGATTTACTTGGCACAAATTAAGAAAATATAGAAATTGATATTGAAATTGACTGTAAAGAGAAACAAATGCAAACCAAATGAAATGTATAGCTTTGACCCTCGAGTTAGGTCGCCCTCGAACCAAGTGAAGATTCTACTAAAATATGAACAGAATAACAGGATATTGAAAGCTAAAATAAGGCAGTGTATTGCTTTGTATTGCGTGAATGTAATGTATTTTACAAATGATCAGACCCCGTTTATTTAGTAGGGGAGTCCTACTCTTGGTGCAACTCTAAATACAGTAAGAAATCTCATGATTGGCTAATTAATCGAACTCATCTTGATACATGCCGAGATTTTTGCCGTGATCCTTGCTCGATTACGGATATTTCGACTTACCATTACTTGACTAGGTAAACTTTCATCGGTCTCGCTCGATCTCTATTTTGCTAGGTCTCGATCTTGGCCGATCTTGACCTTGATTGGTCTTTGGGTTACGAGCTCAGCAATCTAACTTCGCACTGTGGCTCGATATAACACGAGGCCGAACCTTGACCTATCATGTTCCAGTCTCGATTAGTCATACGAAGGGAAAAACCGTTTTGACCGTATATAGATAGTCCCCTCGTTTCTCGGAAGAAGGTGACGAGAAACAATATGAATCTCCGAACTCCGCCTCGATGAGTAATGACGTCAGCGAAGAGCCCGATCATGACGCAAGCGACGAAACGTCCCGTCAGTGCAGTTACCAAGGCATTAAATGCCTGTCAGTTGTTGGTCGGCCACTACCAATTCTGAACCGTCGCCTGCAACCTATAAGAACCCTAGCCCTTTCTCATTCAAATTTTTACAGTCAACGCTCTTCCTGCTCTTGTCTTTCCTTCAAAAAATTCCTTTGCTTCATAATTTTCATACCCAAATTTCTTGAACTCTAACCAACTACATATCATCCTAATTCCCTTTTCTCTTGTTCATTTATGGCTAAAACTTCTAAAACTATGCCACAAAAAGAGGCTGCTTCTTCATCACGGCCTGCCGGTGACGAGGTTGCAGCGGAGCCCCACCCCGAGGAGTTCGTTCCGCCAGGGTGTCCAACTGTCACAGACTTTAAAATCGAGAAGACCTCCTCGGTGCATGGCCGATGTGAACCGGTCTCGAGGTATATATGTACCATCACTAAAGACATCGTCAAAAAAGTTAAAGAGGAGTTGTAACTGGGAAAATAAAGATGCAGTAGTTCCTTCTCCTGAGGAATCGACCACCACTGATGTGGAGGGGTATCTAAGTGTTTACACTTATCCCTTCATGTTGGGTCCCTTAGACCCCATTATCGTCGCCTTCTGCAAGAGATACGACTTACCCTAGGCAAAATCCATCCTTCTTTCTGGAGAACAGTGATTCTCCTTCGTTTCTTCACAAGCAAAATCGAGGGATGTCCCTTCGCCCTCGATCACCTCATGCGCCTTTACAATCCCTGGATCTATTGAGGAGGACTGATCAAGCTTGACATCCGGGCAAGTAGAGCCCTGTTCTCCAGCATAGATGAATCTCAGGATCGAGGCTGGATGGGCCGATTTGTCCGAATAAGGACTTCGGACCTGATCCCCGCTGAAGACATGCCGTTCCTTGAGAAGTGGAACATGAAACATAATTACACGTTACCTTGAACGTTTAGTTTGCTGTTTCACTTCCTATCTTCTTTCCTTATCTTTGTTTTGGTGTTGCAACTGTGGTCCAGATGCCGGAACCAATTCCAGAACTAAAGCAATGCGTCGAGGGCCTGGTATCACAGAGACCCTACTCCGAAAATGCCTGGATGAAGTTATCAAGGGGTCGATGGGAGGCCCGTAATCATGGTAAGTTTCTATCTTGGAATGACTATCGTTCTGGCCTTTTCTCGAACTCGTATTTTTTTGTAGGTCTCGGGAAATATGTTGCAATGAGACCCCCTTCTGGTAATGAATAAGTCCTTCCCCAACCACCAGTCCAAAGCAAGACAAGGAGAAAAAGAGAAAAAGAGTTCCGAGTTCCCCGGGCTCGGTAAAGAAAAAACCGGCGAGGAGTCCCCGCAAGCCCAAGGTGGACATTGGTGTCATGTCCTCGGACTCAATCCTCCAATTAAGGTGTTACACCCCATGTTTTCGTACGTAAAAATACGCCATAAGTGAATTGATATAAGCTCGGAAATGAGATGCTACATCCCACATTTTCGTACGTTGAAGTTTCATCGCAAATTAATCGATGTAAACTCGGGAATGAGATTATTTTGAGGTTATAAGCATTTATGCTATTTCAAAACAAGTGATAAGTAAATTCTTGAAGGTGAGAGGGTAAGCAAATCGAAGAAAATAAATTTCGTCAAAGTTTGACATTGTGGGACAAAATACAGTCTAAGCTATAATATCCAATATTTATGGACTAGTGCCATACAAGGTACCACATGGCCATGATAGTAAGGTATACAAAGTATTCTAAAAGTGAGTAGTATTTTAAGTATTTGAGATAATTCTTAATTATGTGAATAAGTGGGTTAATTAATAATTTTGGTCGAAAGTTTATCTAAGAAATTGAGATTTTGGATAAGGCCAAAAGGGCCCCAACATGGAAGCCCACAACTCCAAGTTTATGACTCTTAAGTCACCTTTCAATGTGGCACAAGTTTGTGAAGCGTAGTAACACCAAGTCTTCAAAGTGGGGCCCACAAAAACCAACAAATTTAAGAGATTTCTTATCTCATTAAAGTGATGCTAAGCTCTCTAAGCTTATGGATGGAGTTCAATTTGTTTGGTGATGAGCTTACGGATGGAGTTCAAGCAATTTATTTGAAACTTCATGATACGATAAAGCATGAGATTTGCGATTCTAAGAGAGCACGGTATAATTTTTCTCAAGAATACCATACGGATATTTTTCCCTACTTCGATTCGCTGTTACATGATTTGTCGCAATTGCCGTATGTTAGAAGGTTTGTTAAGAGAATAAACTCAGGTATGTTAAGGCTATCCCTTCTTTCTTTTGTCATGATGTATATGATACAAAAGAAACGAGCAAATGCATAATTTCCATACATGACTCTATTCATAGAAATACTAGAGATGCTTATGTTCTTGGTTCCCCCATGTGTCATATTATTCTATCATCTGTTCATGGGTCTCAGAAAAATATGTAAGTTGATAAAGTTTATTTAATGATATTAATCAGAGGCATAATGGTCTTATAATGTTCCGAGAGATTATATTGACGTACTTCTCATGCATTGCGTTCATTTATACATTTACATTGACCCATGACCAGATGGCGTTATATACGCGTATATATGTATATGGGATATGAGAAAAGGTTATGGCGTTATATATGCACCACTACCTGATCAGATGGTATACGTTGATGAATTTTCCCATAGTGGCCGAGATGACATGATGAGATACCCTCAGAGGCTTGATGATGTTATTAACGCATATACCCATGCATTATATGATATTTATACGCATATGCATGGCATTATAGTATGATTTAAAGAGCTATTCAGATATACATGTTGAGTCTTTTACTCCATGTTTCTCTCATGTCTATTGTTTACTGATTTTCATTCCTTACATACTCGGTACATTATTTGTACTGACGTCTCCTTTTCTTGGGGATGCTGCGTTTCATGCCCGCAGGTTCTGATAGACAGGTTAAGAGTCCTCCAAGTAGGTTATCAGCTCAATGGAAGGTGTTGGTGCGCTCCATTTGCTCTGGAGTTGCTTATTTGGTCAGTATAATTAGGACAATTATTGATTGGTATGGCGGGGCCCAATCCCGACCTTTGTGATACTTATGTACTCTTAGAGGCTTGTAGACAGATGTCATGTATACAGATACTTGTATGGCCTTGTCGGCCTATGTTTTGAGTTTACAAATGAAATAGGCCCGTATGTCACGTATGTAAGTTTTTATATTAGGATGGGTCGTTTTATGTTGAGTATTTTCCCATGTTTTATTCTATTTATCTCACGACAGCCTCTCTGGCTCATTTACCTATGATACTATGATATGAAAGATATGTTACGTAGGTACTCAGTTGAGTAAGGTACCGGGTGCCCGTTGCGGACCATCGGTTTGGGTCGTGACAAAAGTGGTATCAGAGCAGTTCTGTCCAAGGGAGTCTACAAGCCGTGTCTAGTAGTCTTGTTTATAGGTGTGTCATGCACCACACTTATAAGCAGGAGGAAACATGGCATTTAGGACTGTCACTCTTTCTTCTTACTCTAGATTGTGTGGTAGAGCTCACTTATAAGAATTCAAATTCCTAACTTCTATTTTATTCGTAAAAAGACGATACCTACATCCAGAAAGACAGTTGGTAAGATATTGAATGTGGATATGGAAGAGTTGAGTCAGAGGAACTCAATTTTTCATGATGCTTGTGACAAGTAAATGTAAGGTGTTCAGTAGATCATTTGTGTACTAAGACATGTAAGCCTCTTGATAAGGAGACTTAGGGAAAGAATATCTATCCACCCCTATGGTGAAAGGCAATGAGAGATTTAGAAGATAGATACGTATTTCAACAAGTAAACAAAGCAAGATGAAGAAGGGTACGGGGTGCCCAGTTAATGAAGATTGTCAGTATTTACAATTCAGGCAGAGGAATATAAGCCTTTTGAGTTACCGTCAACAATAATAGAGGTATGTGCAATTGGAAACACCCATCTCATTTATGACCTATGGGGGCTAACAGAAGTAGTATAAGAGAAGGACGAAATATCAGGATCCGGTTGGGGTTAGAGTAACCCAAAATGGTGAATGGATTGTTTATGTCAGTTGACATTTCCGAAGGATATTGCAAAAGTGCTAGTAGGTCTCCTTGCGAGGCACCTAGATGGTGCACTCTAGAATAGTACAACTAGATATGAGTACTACAAGTATAGGCACTGGAAGCTTGGAAGGGATAAATATTACCTTAAGTGTGGCTCCTGTCCCTAGTAGAGGGAGAATGTTGGGCAACCCTAAGAGCAAATGGATGGAGCAAAGGGAGCTAAAATTAAAAGAATGCCTTGTTGGAGTTTTCAAAATAAAGTGATAGATATAAATGTTAGCATGGAAATAAGAAGAGAATTAATGAAGCATTATGAGTAAGATGTGATACATGGATGACAATGGTAGATCCAACAAAAATGACAATATTACAGAGTCTATAGTCAAGTGAAGGAAAAGACGAGAGGTGTGGACAAAAGAGGAAGTAAGGGTTCCTTCCCGAGATGTTTTCGATTAATAAAGAGCTAGTGCGAGAGATAAGTTAAGACAAAGAAAATAACCCAAGAAAGATTACAAGGAATATTGATATGGGAATGGGTTAACGAGTAGTTAGTAGTTGATTCAGGAAGAGCCTAGCTATGGCTAGACAAGAGGATACAGACAAATCAACAGATCGTGCAAGATAAACATAGGGAACCCCAACATGGGGAATTCAGCCTCGCAGTTATGACATCGTGATCCTTAAGAAATATTCAGATAGGAGTTGGGGTAGATAAATATACCGTATGAGTGTTACATAAATAAAAAAGAGTACCACTGGGAAGTCAGTCAAAATATTAGTTCAGAAGAAACCCTACAAGCACAAGGGCGTGGAGATAAATAACTACAGGTAATTATAGGTGAGGAAGAACATCAAAAATTCCGTCAAGCATACGATGTGATAAGCTCACAGCTTTACAAGAGTCAGAGGATCCTCCCTAAGTACTACAATAAAAGACTAGCTGAGGAAATAAGGAAGAAGGCTTCAACCTAAGCACAATGACCTAAAGAGGAAATGGTTGTGTAACAACAATCTCACTATAAAATTGTATGCACTCCAAAAGAAAGTGGCACCTACCATGGCTAATGAGCGAGGAGTAAAACCAAAAGTAATATTCGAGACCATATGAGTTGCACAAAAATTTTAGCATGCGTGAGAACTCAAATAAGCTAAGTATTCATGCAACAAGGGGGCAAAAAGACCAGGAAACGTAATTGCTTACGTTTGAAGAAAGCTGAAATGGAACGAAAAGAATTATTCGATTAATGATCGGCTGTAGAAGACTCCGGTATAAGTTAAAAGAAGAAATTGGATCCATGTCATAGACAAAGGACTGAATCATTAGAAGATTGTATCATGGTTTTCCATAGCGTCCATGAAAGGCTAAAGTAATAACTAAATGCCATGAGCCGCAGATCGGAAGATAGCTTAAGCCTACATAAAGGCTGATCAAACAGGAAGAGGAAACTAAAGAGTTACATCAATCAAGTAAATCAGGAGTCTAATTATTGGCCCCAGACAATTATAGAAATCGTATTGAGAACATTGCAGAATCACTCTTAATATCAGAGGTACAAGAGACATAGTACAAAAACCATATCCTATAACGACTCTACGATAAAACCAATTAGAAGAGTATCAACCTCATAAGAAGTTAGTATGAAGATCTCATCGGATTATGTAAAGAGGTGCAGGTATTATAATAGAAGTTCAAGATGTGGATGTGAATTATACCTATGTGGAAGGGAGGTCATGAAAGAGATAGAATATGGGATGCGAGACTTTAAGGTAAGTAAGGTAAAGGTGAACAACATACGAGATACTCAAATGCAGAAGGTTGAGAATAGTCCATACTTCGGATAGAAGGCTAGAAGCGTGGGGATTCAATATCCAGGAATGATAGCGGCGTCTTCAGTGGAATATCTTCTAGCCTATGGTTTTTAGGTATCGAGAGGTCTAGTTAAAAGAGTAAAGAGGAGCTAGAGATGATGTAATGTCTCGCTTGATGTTCCAAAATAACACAGGGAAATCTATGGTGAAAGCAGGTTGAAGGAAGGTTGCGAGTAGTATAAATAGATATTGTATAGGCTGCAAGCTAATGTATGGTAAAGCGACAAGGTTTTAGGAAGACAGGAGTAAGGATAAGAAAGGGCAAGTGAGAAGGTGACAAGAATAGATAAGTCCTCAGGATTAAGCCCATGAAAACAAGAAGAACTGATGGTTTATCTAAGTTATACGAAGCTCAGTATATCCTGAACGAACTCAAAGGAGTCAAAGACTAATAGAATTTAGAAGAGATGGAATACTGCCCTGGTAGTAGAATAAGGGTGTAATTGTGGTAAATAAAGGATGACGTTTGGGCCTTCGATTGAGTTATGATTTGAAAAAAAGGGGATTTCATGAATTGTACGTGATTAAAATTCCCAAGTAAGATGAATCACATGTGAAATACGGTTATGAAAGAATGGTATCGCCCCAAATGGATCAGTATAATCATTTCAGATGTTCCCCGATGAGACGTGAGCCCTAGTGATTACATAAGAGGTTTCAAGTTATCAGTGGTAGATTGTCTATCAATATTGAGGTGAATTAACAAAGGATGGAAAAAAGCCACAAAGTATAAGATGAGATTAGGACGTCATTCTTAAGATGACAGTAAAGAGGAAGCATTAAAGGACTTAGATTTATACATATGTGATAACAAACGAAAGTAACCTGGAGTTTGGTGGCAGACTTATGTTTAGCTTAAAGTATATATATTTGTGTAGATATCGCCTCATGTTTTACTTTTGTTTCGTGAATTTGGGATGTTAAAAATTATGATTTATATTAATTTTAAGTGTTTTTATGTACAGGAATGATCCGGGAGCACTCGGGGGCGAAACGCGCGAAATTAGAGCCAAAACGGACGAAACCGGCAAAAGTGCGATTTTGGGCGCCACAGGCAGAGCCTGGCGCCACCTGTGGAGCTGTGGGCAATAGATAAAATAGGATCAGAACTCTGGTGGGCGCCCAACGTTGTCTAGGGCGCCGTGACGGGAAATTGGCCTATTTTTCCCGGAACATGGTTTATTCGGTCTTAGACCTACCCAACACGTATAAAAGCAAGACTAAACCTATTTTTGGAGGAGGGGACGACTCTTTGGAGGAAAAACACACACGAGATCGTTAGGAAGTGGAGAATTCTTAGTTTCCTTCATCTTATTCTAGTATTTTCAATTTATGCAACACTTATGCAATTGTTTGATTACATCATGAGTGGCTAAACACCCATTGTTCTGGGGTTGTGATTTAGCCATGAATATTGTTGTTTAGCATTAGCTTGACCTTGATTATAGTTCACCAATATATGGTTGTTTCTTCAATTTTGTGTTTAATTGCTTAATTGTCTGGCCATCAGTTAGGTTCTATTTACTATCTATGCTATGCTTGGGAAAACCGTGTATAGATTAGAGAAGAATTGGAGAGAGCGCGATCTTAACCCTTCAGGGGAGCGGATTTGTGGTTAGGATAGGAATATACCTATTCATCGTGCTTAATTAAATATCTTAATCTTAATGCGTTCTAATAGATTAATTTCATAGGAATATATGCGTTAATCTATTGAGAATAGGCGAGTAGTACTTCGGGAGAAGGCTATGAGAGCAATTATCGATTAATTAGCAACCATGAGTGAATTATATGAAAGGGAGAGTTAATTAGAACACAATACGAATGGTGAATCGATCACAACCCTGGAATATTTGTCT
Source organism: Nicotiana knightiana (assembly GCA_005239525.1). Lineage (NCBI taxonomy): Eukaryota > Viridiplantae > Streptophyta > Magnoliopsida > Solanales > Solanaceae > Nicotiana > Nicotiana knightiana. The sequence goes on along the minus strand of ML432072.1, from coordinate 66,816 downwards.
TTATTGAATGCACAACAATCAACTCGTTACTTTATAATTTAGTTATTACTTAGAATTGTAGTATAATATAATCACATTATTGGACTTTGATTTTAGCTGGATTGAATAAAATTTTTAGTGATTTAATGAGTAGTTTATACAAGTCTCTGTGGGTTCGACACTCAACTTATCATTATATTACTTGTACGACCACGTATACTTGCGTGTGCGTTTGGGACCAACAAGTTTTTGGCGCCGTTGTCGGGGACTTGAATATAGACTACTTTCTAGTTTTTGCTTTAATTGTTTATTTTGTCTAGTCTAACGTTACTTGATTGTTGCTCTAATCTCAGGAACTTTGATTGAATGCGTAGGGTCGAAAGCCAGGACAGACTCGACGACTTTGACCCCGAACCTGAGAGAACATTTCACAGGAGGTTGAGGGAAGCAAGGGACACAAACAATATTAAGGCACTCGTTCAATTTCATGTGAACATGGCAGAGGAGCAACATATGGTTGTTCAGGAGGTAGCAATGCCCAGTATTGATAATATTACCTCCAACATCGTGAAGCCCAGAATCACTGGGCACTTTGAGCTGAAACAGAGCATGATCTAGCACTTCATGCAAACAGGCAGTTTATTGGTCTTCCACACGAGGATCTACAACAACATATTCTAAACTTCTTGGAGATTAGTGATACTTATATCACTAACGGGGCCACTCTAGATTATGTGAGGCTCACACTTTTTCCATTCTCTCTGTTGGGCGAAGCTAACCGATGGATAAAGGCAGAACAAGCTAATTCCATTGCATCATGGAATGATTTAGCAAGAAAATTTCTGGCAAGGTTCTTCCCTTCAGACAAAACTGCAAAGATCAGAAGTAAGATAGTTTCCTTTAAACAGAAAGCAGGAGAATCTTTATATTCATCACGGGAAAGGTTCAAGGGGCTACTCGGAGACTGTCCTCATCATAATCAGATGAACGAAGTGTTAGTTCACACTTTCATAGAGGGGATCCATCCCCAAACAAAGATTGTGGTAGATGCTGCAGCTGGAGGTCAAGTATTGGAGAAGAACTATGACGAAATATTTGCATTATTGAACAAATTCTCCAAAAGCAATCCGGATTGGCAAGGAGAGATGGGTAGGAATATGGTACAAAAATCACTATTGGTTCTTGAATTAGATGTTGTCTCAGCCTTGTCAGCACAGATCTCTACGTTGACCAACCAAGTCAATCAGATGACCATGATCATTAACAAGCAACAAGCCCAGCCAGTGCAACCAGTGCAACTAGTGCAACAGGTTCAAGTATTTTGTGTAGTCTGTGGAGAGGGTCACATGAGCAATCTATGCCCAGCAAATCCAGAGCCTATATATTTTGTGGGTAACGCAAATCGAGGCCAAACAAATCAGTATGGGAACACTTACAATCCCAACTAGAGGAACCACCCAAACTTCTCTTGCGGTGGAAATCAAGGCAATTAGAATCAGTACCGGCTGAACAACAAGCTAGCCTTGAGGAGATGATGAAGAAATTGATGGCCGACCAGCAAGCCCTCAATCAGAAATTAATAGCAGATCAACAGGCTTACAATCAGAAAATAATGGCTGATCAGCATGCTCAAGCCGCAACACTGAGAAATTTGGAGCACCACGTGGGCCAACTTGCCAGTGCCCAAAATACCAGACCAATAGGGGCTCTTCCTAGTGACACTGAGCCCAATCCTAAGGCTCAAGTCAATGTGATTACCTTGAGAAATGGAAGAGTACTAGAAGAAGTTCCAAAGAAAAAGAAGAATACGGCTCATCCTGAAGGAGAATTAGTTCCCAAGCCAGTTGAGGGGAATGAGAAAGATAATAAAGGACCCGAGCCAGTAATTGAGACAAGGCCTCCACCTCCGTTTCCACAAAGACTGCATAAGAAAAAAGATGTTGCTAAGTACAAAAAATTCTTAGATATTTTGATCCAAGTGAGTGTGAATTTGCCTTTGGTGGAAATTTTGCAGGAAGTGCCTAAGTATACGAGGTATCTCAGAGATATTGTGGCAAACAAACGAAGACATGCAGAGTTCGAAACAGTTGCACTTACTGAAGAGTGCAGTGCCAAAGTTCAAAATAAGCTTTCTCCTAGGTTGAAGGATCCTGGGAGTTTCACAATTCCTTTGTCTCTTGGAAAACAAGAAGTTGGTAAAGCCCTGTGTGATTTAGGGGCTAGTATAAATTTGATGCCATCTTCTTTGTTCAAGCAACTCGGATTGGGGGTGCTTAGACCTACTACAATCACTTTACAGTTAGGAGATAGGTCTCTAGTTATGCCAGAAGGAATTATTGAGGATTTGTTAGTTCGAGTGGGAAAGTTTATTCTTCCTGCTGATTTTATTGTGCTTGATTACGAGGCAAATAAGAAAGTGCCCATTATTTTGGGGCGACCATTCTTAGATACTGGTGGAGCAATTATTGATGTGAGGGAAGGGAAGTTAAAAATGAGAGTTGACGATGATGAGGTCACTTTTAATGTGTACAAGGAACTTAAGCTCCCTAAGCATTATGAGGACTTGTGCATGATTACTGTGGTTGAATTGAAGGGGATATAGAAGAGTCCTTATGTGAATGACAGTGATCCAGAGGAGGTGGTGTTGCAAGCTGGGGGTTTAAAGAGGATGGAGAAAAGAGCCAGAGATGAAAAAGGAGACCCGTTAAGAGCGTGCAAAAAGTCTAGGCTTCATGGGAGAAAGAAGAAGAGAAAGTGAGCAGCCTGAGCAGAGTAACAAAGTCGTGCCACGACTATAAATAAGGCGCTTGTTGGGAGGCAACCCAGCATGTATATCTTTTATTTCCTTATTGATAGTTTCTAGGACTCCACAAACTGTAAAGAGACCTGGTCCTTAACCAGTTCCCTCAGAGTTATCGATAGAGACCATAAGTAAAAGAGGCATATGATATTTACGTGGAAAAATCCCAACTTAAGGGGACAAAAACCACGACCTACACTGGTAGGATTTCAACTTCACTAACTTGTAATATCAACTATTACTAGACACTTTGTAATGACTCTCTTACAAAGACTTTGAACCACTAACTTGTAATACACTTATTACAAGTCACTTTGTTACTCACTAGTAGCAAAGACTTCAACTTATGACTACACTAGTCACAACACAAACACTGAAGGTTTATGATTTTAGGATTCCAAATACAAGGCTTCTAAGAAAGAAAATAGGATACAATAGAAAGCAAAACACAAGATTACAACTCAAATAATGGACGCCTAACAACATGTAGTGAAACCGGTTCGTCTTAGTGGAGTTGTCTTCTTGTTCATGACACACTTGAGTCTTCAATGCCAGAGCAACAATTCAATGTTTGAGAGAATGTTTAGTAAATGCTCAAGTGAATGTCTTGTTTGTCTTCAAACAAGATGTTATATACCTAGGACATCCCAAGAAGGATGCCCATGCTTAGTTGGTACAATCTTCAATCAATGGGAAGTGACTGCTGCACTGTTACTGCATTGTAGCGTGTACAGTTGTAGGCAACCACTGTTCTGTCACAGCTTTCTAGCTGTAGAGTTGACCTGTACTCCCGTCAGTGAGAATGTTAGGGGATCATGTCCCTAATCTGTTTCCTGTGAGTTCAGATGCACATTGCCCAGATTTCTTGAGTTCATGCTGACTGATTGTGCTAGTTACACATCAGGTCCTTTATCTGGTTCTTTATATAAAAGTTTGTTAGATCATCAAAACGGAATACTAACCCATCAATTTCCCCCTTTTTGATGATGACAAACTTTTATAATTGATGAACAGTTATATAATCTAACTTATCCAGACACAAGACCAGGACCTCATATTGTTCCCCCTGTCTGTGTGCTTCCCCCTTAAACCCTTCTTATTTATCAATGATATCTTCCCCCTTTTGGCATCATAAAAAGACAGAACCAGACAGAAAGCATAAAGAAGTCTAACAAAGATAACTCATGCCCCATGTGTGCACACAACATGATAGAAGACAGAAGGAAGAGGCAAGCATGCAATAGCAGGACATTAAGAAGCTGATTCATTCATACCAAAATAGTTGTTAAATACAGAAATCTTTGCTTGGGATAGCAAAGACTTAATTTGGACTTTTGAAAATGGGAGAAGCTAGGTGGGATCCAATTACCAAACACAAAAAGAGAAAAAAGAAGTACTACCAACCACAAACATCATCAATCATACAAAGACTGGACAGAGACGGAATCCTAGGGGGCACTAGAAGAGGAAGGCTTGGAGGAGGAGGCAGCACGAGTCTTGAGAACCAAATCCATACGGGCATTTGCAGACGATTGTTCCTCCATAAGTTTCTCCGGCAGGTTCTATACCTGTTGCCTAAGCTCAGTGTTCTCTTTGGTCAAGCGGGTAACCTCCTCAGTTGAAGAATGAGCAGCACCAGGTCCCCAGAGGCTTGACTCAACTGAGTCTCCAAAATAGCAATCTGAGCCCTCAACTCCCGAATCACCCCATTGGCATCATTCAGTGCATTGATCAATTGGGATATTGTAGAAGTGCTACCCCCAGGTTTCTGAAAACATTCACATTCCTCTAAGGTCGTTTTGGAGAAGGTTTGCTTGCGGGTCCCTACTCGAGGGTTTGCAACAGGCACTTTGTAGAATTCAAATACCCGAGTAAGTAGGAAACCATACGGGAGCCCATGATTACCATCCTTGACATTCACCACTTTGCACATATGTTCAATCATGAGAGCAGTCAAGTTGATAGGGGTGAAGGAATCAAGAGCCTCCATCAATGTCGAATCATCCTTGGAGGCAATTGATCGCCTTTCAGCACGGGGAGAAGTACTTTATTTACTTGTTCGAATAAGAGCTGGTAAACATGGAGCATAGTTTTTTCCTGTGGACCCGTTCCCCTTGCTGAATTGTGCCCGCCTTAACAATGGCTCATCGAAAGTTTCCCTCAGAAGAAGTAACATCGGTTATCACAAAAGACACTCCCCTAGATGGAACTTGAAGAACTGTTCCCAGAGCAGCGTCGTAAAAAACAATGTCGACTCCTTTCACTAGAACACAAATATGATTCTCAACAGGTGTAAGTAGAGATGCTTAAAAGTCTTTCACTACATCCTCATAGACTTTGGGCACACTCACATTGAAGAGATGGTCCCATTTCTGAAACTCAACCATGGCCACAATTTGGCGCATTCCAGCCATCTCGCAAATCTTTAGGTGAAACATCCGACACCATAGCACCCTCTGACTCCTCACATTCTCTTGCCACTTGCTAATGTCACTTGGTATTGTTTTCACTGAACCTGGTTCCTCAACAGTTTCCACTTCTCTTTTTCGTTTTCCTAACCTTTGCACAGACTTTCCCGTAGAACATTCTACAGCCATGGACCTTTGAACACTAGCTTCACCAACTTCAGCTTATTGAGCTTTTTAATGCTTTTCACAGGTTTCACACGAGGTTTTGCTTGCCCTTTATCCACAACTCCATCCACAGATCTTTTAGAGGGAGATTTTCTTGTGACCAAGGAACTTGGTTCCTTTTCTGCATCTTCTTCCACGTCAACCATAGGAATGTTGTCATCCACCACCACCTTCTTCCCCTCCTTCAGCAATCTTTTCCTCTTCTTTTTATTGCTTTTCTTGCTTTTTGCCAGAGCAGAGTCAAGTGCCCCCTTCTTTTGCAACCGTGTGGATGGTCACTTGGCAGATGACTCAGGAGTGGGTACTTTCTGGCGAAGTTTAAAGTGAGCACTCAGGACCATCTCGTCCTCATCATCTTCATTAGTAGGCGCGGGAAGAGGAGGAGTATGGGATATAGATTCCTGGTTGGTTTCAGGGAGCGGAGAACCAGGTTCCTCACCGGACTTCTCTTTGACAGACTCATGAACCAGGGAGTCGAACAAGACTAGGGTCCCTTCATCTCCTAGGAATGGAGGTTCTTCCCTCTAAGGCTCAGGAATGAAATAGGCTCCATCAGATGGAAGACTCTCAGAGGCAATGGACATTATTTTCTCTGCCGCTTCTTTTTCAGGTGACTCCAAAGGAACTGTAGAGTCAAGGAGAGAGGAATTGAGATATTGGTAAGGGTCATCCTCAGAGGCTTCAGAGGTCTGAGGAAGGTCATGTGTTGGGGATTCTTTTGGTGTGTCAGACAGGGTGGGTTTTAGAGAAGAAGAAGCATCGGTAGGTAAGGGGGAGGGAGAATGTACAAGGATGATGACTTCTGGGAGAGAGGAGGACGGAACCTCCGTCGGAACAGGGTTGGAGTCAGTGATGGGAGAGAGAGATGGTGAGTTCTCAGTCGCCATTTTTTGTGAAGATGGAGAGATTTATAGTGTAGAGAGAAGTGTGATTTAGAGATACTAGAGAAGAGGATGCTTGATAGAAGGGAGATGTAATGATGAGGGGAAAGAGGAACGGGTTCAAAAAAAATGGCGGTAGGTGTTTTTTGGGAAGAGAAAACTTGCAGAAGGAGTTAAAGGATTTGAGAGATGGACGTGATGGACATAGATACTGAAAACCCGGATGATGTGGCAACAGTAATTAGTTTTTGTTACTTTTTGAGAGAGGCATAGAAAACACATAACTACTGACTGGTGGTACATGAAGCAGGTCCTGTACCCCTTTTTTGTTATTTGTTTTGTTTTGTAAACGTTTGTGTAGCTTTCTTCTATTCCACAGAGCCGTACCTTTAATTTCTGTAATCACCATGCGTGTCTACCTGCAAAGGTATTTATTTGAGTTAGGCTTAGTCAGAAAACACTTTAGCTTACTGTACCTGAGAGTGACTCTCATAGCCAAAGCTAAGGGACGAGGTCCTCAGTTAGCTCTAAGCAATCCTAGTGCCATTCTATTTTTCTCAAAGTGCTCCCTGCTCAGTGCTTTGGTAAAGATGTCAACAATCTGATCTTCAGTGCAACAAAGTTTCATGCAGATGTGCCCTTTTTCAACATTGTCTCGGAGGAAATGATGTCTCACATCAATATGCTTTGTTATTTTGTGTTGAATCGGGTTCTTTGCCATGTTGAGGGCGCTGGTGTTATCACATAGGAGTGTCACACAATCAATGTATACTCCAAAATCCTCCAATTTTTGTTTGATCCACAGCAATTGAGCACATCAAGATGCAGCTTCAACATATTCTGCTTCGGCTGTGGAGAGAGCCACAGAGTTTTGCTTTCTTGTCCCCCATGAGATTAGGCAATACCCAAGGAAATGAGCCATTTCTGAGGTGCTTTTCCTGTCCACCAGATAACCTGCATAATCAGCGTCAACATAACCAACAAGATTGAAATTGTCACCTGAGGGATAGTACAGAGCCAAGTCCTGTGTGCCTTTAAGATAGCGTAGGATTTTTTTGGCAGCCTTTAGGTGAGACTCCTTAGGATTTGATTGAAACATGGCACATATCACCACACTAAACACGATATATGTCCTGCTTGCAGTGTGGTAGAGTAGTGAGCCAATGATTCCCCTGTACATTTTTTGGTTTACAGGAGATCCAGTGTCATCCATGTCAAGCTTGGTTGCAACTGCAATGGGAGTTTCGATCACTTTTGATTCCTCCATGTCAAATCTTTTCAGCAACTCCTTGATGTATTTCTGTTGACTAATACAGGTTCCCTTTGTGGACTGCTTTACTTGAACACCCAGAAAGAAGTTCAGTTCCCCCATCATACTCATCTCAAACTCACTGCCCATGAGCTTGGCGAATTCCTTACACAGTGAGTCTGCTGTGGCCCCAAATATGATGTCATCCACATACACCTGAACAATGAGCAGGTTCCTTCCCCGTTTCTTCAAAAATAGTGTGTTGTCAATCTTTCCTCGAGTAAACCCATTGTCCAGCAGAAACTTTGATAGTCTCTCGTACCTAGCTCTGGGAGCTTGCTTCAGGCCATACAAAGCTTTGTCTAATTTGAACACATATTCCGGGTGTATCTGACTTTCAAATCCTGGAGGTTGCTAATATATACCTCTTCTTTGAGGAAACCATTCAAAAAGGCACTCTTCACATCCATTTGAAACAAGGTGAATTCCATATGAGATGCAAAATCAACAAGAATCCGGATGGCTTCCATGCGAGCAACAGGAGAAAACGTCTCATCATAATCAATCCCTTCTTCCTGATTGTATCCTTGAACAACAAGCCTTGCTTTGTTCCTTGTGGTGTTTCCATTTTCATCCAACTTATTTCTGAACACCCACCTGGTTCCTATGATGGTTCTATCTGAGGGTCGAGGTACCAGGTGCCAAACCTTGTTTCTCTCAAACTGGTGCAACTCCTCTTGCATAGAAACGATCCAGTCTGTATCCTTCAAAGCTTCCTTGATATTTTTTGGTTCTATTTGGGATAGGAAGGCTGAAAAGGCTAGGGAGTTTTTGGTTTTGGATCTAGTTTGAACTCCTGAATCAAGGGGAGTGATTATGTTATCAAGGGGATGAGAGATTTTGTGTTTCTAGTTCGGAATTTGGATTTTGTTAGTGGAGGAACTTGGTACATCAGAAGGATTTCCCTACACTCCTTGTTCTACAACCTGTGGAGTACCTTGCACGACATCTCCAACTCTTTCTTCAGCTTCAGTAGTAGTAATTGGGGTACCAGGTTCCTCATGTGTATTCAAGGAAATGGTTGCACTGCCTTCACTTATTTCCCTCATCTGACTCATCATGTCATCTTTCCCATTCAATTCATCCGATATTTTTCCAGGAACCAAAAGTGGTTCATTGTCTTGATCATAAAAAATTCTGTCTTTGTTTTGGGAAGGTGTCTCATTGAGTAACACGTGAACGCTCTCTTCTACACATTGGGTTATCTTCTTGTAAACTTTGTAGGCTTTGCTTTGAGAGGAGTATCCCAAGAAGATTCCTTCATCACTTTTTGCATCAAACTTTCCAAGTTGATTCTTCCCATTGTTCAGGACATAACATTTGCATCCAAAAGCTCTTAGATGGGTTATCTTTGGCTTTCTTCCATTGAGCAGATCATAGGGGTTTTTTTTAGGAGGGACCTGATCATGCATCTGTTCACCAAATAGCACGCAGTGTTGATTGCCTCAACCCACAATTTTTTTGCAATCCCATTATCAATAAGCGTTGTTCGTGCCATGTCTTCCAGAGTTCTGTTTTTCCTTTCGACCACACCATTTTGCTGAGGAGTTCTTGGAGCTGATAAATTGTGAGTGATTCCATTCTCATTGCAAAAATCATCAAATCTTGCATTATCAAATTCTGTCCCATGGTCGGATCTGATGCATGCTACTTTCAACTCCATCTTCACTTGGATTTTCTTGACAAATGCCATAAATACTTCAAAGGTTTCATCTTTTTCTCTTAGAAAAAATGTCCAAGTGAATCTTGAGTAGTCATCCATAATCACGAAAATATATTTCTTTCCACCCCTGCTTGGAATCCTCATTGGACCACACAGATCCATGTGAAGCAGTTCCAGAGGTTTTGAGGTGCTAACATCCTTCTTTGACTTGAAAGATGATTTCACATGTTTTCCTCTGGCACATGCATCACACACTCTCTGTTCCTTGAACTTTGAGTTAGGTAGACCGCGAACCAGGTCCTTCTGTATGAGTTTATTCAACAAAGAGAAGCTTGCATGACCCAGTCTTCTATTCCATAGTTCCGCATCATCATCAACTGCCTTTAAGCAGTTTACCTCACCAGCTTCCAATGATTCAAGGTCAGCAACATAGATGTTCTTGTGTCACTTCTCAATCAACACTACTTCACCAGTTACTAGGCTAGTAACTGTACACACTTTGGATAAGAATTCAACTTTGTTTCCTTTATCGCAGATTTGTGAGACACTCAAGAGACTATACTTCAAACCGTCCACATAGTACACATTCTCAATTGAGTGCTCAAGAGATCTGTCAACCCCTCCAACACCGAGAATGTACCCCCTTTTGCCATTGCCAAAGGATACATCTCCTCCTTGCAGGGCTTTCAGTGAGAGAAAATCCGTGGTATTTCCAGTCATGTGCTTTGAGCATCCACTGTCCATAATACATTGTAGCCTGTTTCTCTCACTGGTCCCTGCACATAAAGATTAAGGGTTAGACTTAGTAACCCAAACAAGTTTGGGTCCCTTGTAGTTAGGAAACGGATGAATAAGAGCTCTCCTAGTCCAAGCAGGCAAGAATCTGTTTTTCTTCGAGGGACCTGGTCCCCATGGTTGGGTCACTCTGTCAGCAAACACTTTGTTTTTCTGAAAAGATTTATCTCTGACAGGGAAACATTCTTTAAAGTGCCCATTGTTCCCAAAGTGGGTGCAGATGCAGTTGTTTGGGACAGTGACATACTTGCTGTGAGGGTTGTAAGGAATTTTCTCCTTTTGGAACCCGACCCCTTGCCTGTTTCCACTGTTGTTCAAGTATATGGCAGTGACAACATCTATGGACCAGGTCCGTTTTAGTGATTTATCAAGATCCATTTTTAGTTTAATCATTTCAGCTTGAAGTTGCTTGTTTTTCTCAAGTTCACAGCACAGGCTTGTTTTGACATCAATTATTTCCTTTTCAAGCTTAATATATTTCTCATTGGCTACCTCCTTCCTTTTTCTGTGGTCACTTTCTTATGTTCTAGTTTGAGTTCCTCAATTGATTCCTCTAGGTCAGTGATCACTACTAAAAGATCATCTCTTTCTTGTTCAACAACACTTATTTTCTCAGCTAAAGTATTCTTCTCAGTGTTCAGGTTCTCCACTGTTTCCTTCAGGTCTACTACCACTACAGTTAGATCATCTCTCTCATCTTCTGCACTATTTTTTCTTTCACGTAGTGCTTCCTTTTCTTTCTCAAAATTGCTTATGGTCTCTTTTAGGTCCACAACAACCACCATCAAGTCATCTCTCTCATTTTCTACATTATTTAGTCTACAAGTTAGAGATTCTTTATCTTTTTCAAGCTCACTTATGGTTTTTTTTAAATCTACCACACAAACAAATAGATCATCTCTAGTCTGTTCAGTTTCTCCTAGCTCTATGGTTAATGAATCTTTATCATCAACTAGGCTGTAGTAAGCATCGATAAGAACATTTGCTAAAGACATTAATTTTTTTGAGGAGTAGGATTTCAGATTTCTCTGAACATCCCTGAAATTTACCTTATCATTTTCACCTTCTTCATCATCATCAGACTGTGCCAATAGCGCGAACAGTGAATCATATGCCTTCGCCTCGTTATCTACTGCCATCATGGAACTGTTGCTTGCTTCTGGTTCCTCTTCTGATTCACTAGAGGAATCTCCCCAGGCAACAAGAGCTTGCTTCACAACCTTATCAGTAGCACTCTTCCGGCTGAATCGTTTGTCGTGAACCTGGTTCCTCTTAGCTGTTTTGTCAGCGTTGTGCTTGTAAGGATCCTTCTTCAACAGTGGACAGTCTTTGATGAAGTGTCCAGGTTTTCCACACTTGTGGCAGAGATCATATTTCCTTGACTTGCTTGAACTACTCCTTCTTGGTATACCCCCATTCCTTCTAACCATCTTTTGAAATCTCTTAGTAAGATAAGCCATGTCGCCATCAATCATTTTCTTCAACTTTTAGAAACAGGTTCTTTTCCCTTTTGTGTTCTCTTTTCTCACTGTCCTTTTTCTTATTCAACTCATACGTCTTTAGATTCCCAACCAACTCATCCATTGTTAAAGTTTGCAAGTCTTTTGTTTCAGTAATGGCATTCACTTTGCTTTCCCAAGAACCAGGTAGGACACTCAGAATCTTCCGAACTAGCTTGTTTCTGGGAATTATCTCACCTAGGGAGTGAAGCTCACTTGTGATGGATGTGAATCTAGTATGCATGTCTTGTATAGACTCATCATCCTTCATTCAGAACAACTCGTACTCAGTTGTAAGCATGTCAATCTTGGACTGCTTGACCTGAGTTGTTCCTTCATGAGTAGNGACACTCAGAATCTTCCGAACCAGCTTGTTTCTGGGAATTATCTCACCTAGAGAGTGAAGCTCATTTATGATGGATGTGAATCTAGTATGCATGTCTTGTATAGACTCATCATCCTTCATTCGGAACAACTCGTACTCAGTTGTAAGCATGTCAATCTTGGACTGCTTGACCTGAGTTGTTCCTTCATGAGTAGTTTGTAAAGCCTACCATATCTCCTTTGCTGATTGGCAGGCTGAGATTCTGTTGTACTCATCAGGTCTTATACCGCATAACAAGATTTTCTTGTCACGGAAGTTCTTCTCAATAGCCTTCCTATCAACTTCACTGTATTCTTTCCTTGTTTTAGGCACCAATGGCCCATCTTCTCCAACCTTCTTCATAGGGACGTGTGGACCGTCACAAATGACATCCTATAGTTTTGAATCTTCAGCCATTATAAAGTCGTGCATACGAGTTTTCCACCACCCGTAGTATTGACCATTGAATCTAGGAGGTCGATATGTTGACTGTCCTTCTTCAAAGTTTGGTGGAGAAGCCATTACAGATCCTTTCTAGGTGTTAGCCTTTTAGAAAGAACTTGCTCTGATACCAATTGATAGTTTCTAGGACTCCACAAACTATAAAGAGACCTGTTCCTTTACCATTTCCCTCAGAGTTATCGATAGAGACAGTAAGTAAAAGATGCACATAACTTTTACGTGGAAAAATCCCAACTTAAGGGGACAAAAACCACGACCTACACTGGTAGGATTTCAACTTCACTAACTTGTAATCTCAACTTACAAGCCACTTTGTAATGACTCTCTTACAAAGACTTTGAACCACTAACTTGTAATACACTTATTACAAGCCACTTTGTTACTCGCTAGTAGCAAAGACTTCAACTTATGACTACACTAGTCACAACACAAACACTGAAGGTTTATGATTTTAGGATTCCTAATACAAGGCTTATAAGAAAGCAAATAGGATACAATAGAAAGCAAAATACAAGATTACAACTCAACTAATGGACGCCTAACAATATGTAGTGAAACTGGTCCGTCTTAGTGGAGTTGTCTTCTTGTTCTTGGCACACTTGAGTCTTCAATGCAAGAGCAACAATTCAATGCTTGAGAGAATGTTTAGTAAATGCTCAAGTGAATGTCTTGGTTGTCTTCTGTGAGAAAGCACGGGAGAAAATAATATATTATATCTTGTTTTTACAATGATACAATGAACCCTATATATAGATAATACATGCCCTACTCCTAATACATATAGGATTAAGGTTAAGGTTATTTACTCCTAATTGGCTACTATAAACTAACACTCCCCCTCAAGCCGGTGCATATAAATCAAATGTACCGAGCTTGTTACATATATAACTGATACGAGGCCCAGTGAGGGACTTGGTGAAAATATCAGCAAGCTGATCATTCGACTTCACAAATCTTGTAGCAATCTCTTTTGAAAGTATCTTTTCTCTGATGAAGTGACAATCAATCTCAATGTGTTTAGTCCTCTCATGGAACACTGGATTTGATGCAATATGAAGAGCAGCTTGATTATCGCACACAAGTTCCATCTGGCTGACGTCTCCAAATTTTAACTCCTTGAGCAATTGTTTGATCCAAATTAGCTCACATGTTGCCATAGCCATTGCTCGATATTCTGCTTCTGCACTAGATCGAGCAACTACGTTTTGTTTCTTGCTCTTCCAAGACACCAAATTGCCTCCTATTAAAACACAATATCCAGACGTAGAACGTCTGTCAGAAGGTGATCCTGCCCAATCAGCATCTGAGTAACCAACGATATGCTCATTACCTCGATCCTCGAACAATAACCCTTTTCCTGGAGC
>ML432072.1:0-52888 GCA_005239525.1 Nicotiana knightiana | reverse complement strand
TTTTTACTGCGGCAGAACTGTGTTCGCCGGAAAAAGACTTTCGGTTGATTGTTTTCTCTTCCCGGAGTCGTTGGAATTGATGCACAACGATAAATCTTTCACGATAGCTCTGATACCATGTGAGAAAGCACGGGAGAAAATAATATATTATATCTTGTTTATACAATGATACAATGAACCCTATATATAGATAATACATGCCCTACTCCTAATACATATAGGATTAAGGTTAAGGTTATTTACTCCTAATTGGCTACTATAAACTAACATCTTCAAACAAGACGTTATATCCCTAGGACATCCCAAGAAGGATGCCCATGCTTAGTTGGTACAATTTTCAACCAATGGGAAGTGACTGCTGCACTGTTACTGCATTGTAGCATGTACAGTTGCAGACAATCACTTTTCTATCACAACTTTCCAGCTGTAGAGTTGACCTGTACTCCCGTCCAGTGAGAATGTTAGGGGATCAGGTCCCTAATCTGTTTCCTGTGAGTTCAGATGCACATTGCCCAGATTTCTTGAGTTCATGCTGACTGATTGTGCTGGTTACGCATCAGATCCTTTATCTGGTTCTTTATATAAAAGTTTGTTAGATCATCAAAACATAATACTAACCCATCACTTATTATGTTTTTTTAGTGTCGGGTTTTGTTTTGTTTTTATTTTGCAAAGTAGGGGAAGTCTGAGTACCCAAAGTTGAAGCTGAGAAGCATGTTTGATCTTAAGTGTGGGATCGTCCCGAATCTAAAGATTGAGGATCATGTCCGAGCTAAGCCCGAGAGGGTCTCAGGGAGTATTTCTCACCCTTGTTTTAATATTTTTCTCTGTGATCATGCATCGAGGACTATGCATAATATAAGTGTGGGGTGGGGAAACTACTTTCTGAAGTATAATTGTATACAATTGTTAATTTTTTTTATTATATTAGTTAAGAAATGAAAATGAAAAAAAAAATAGAAAAAACTCGGACTTTTTCCCAATGATGGATCTGTTGGACAATTTTCTTGAAGGATAAAGTCCGATTAAAAAAACACCAAAAAATATTTTTTTTAGGATAGTTAGGTAGTATGCCTTGGTTTTTCTTTGGGCACTGGTTCTTTTCCAAGGATGTATCTCGAACCGGGTACTTTAAATTTTTTTCTTAGGAGTAGTTAGGAAGAAACTAAGTAAATTTGAGATACCCATTGACATGGTTGGTGCTGGCATATTAGGTTATGACATACATTCTATTTCCCTTGTATTTGGTTGACATGTGAATCCTAAGTAAATATAAATAACCTATTTTGTGACGCTTTAGCTCAGTTGTTTGACTTGTATGCCACATAGTGTAATATTGCTTAATTTTCTCAATTATGTGTGCTTGCTTGACTTGAGAGTTGAACAAAACCGCCGTGATTGATTCATGTGCAATGTGTGTGTGAGGCTTAGTGATCTTCTATGCTATTCTGTGTAGTCTAGAACTTGTCCCGTGTATTAATTGAAGCGAAATTGTAGGTTATGCTAGTCTAGGAGATGACATAGTCATTTTCTTGCTTGATCATGGACGTGCTTGTCGCATAAAAATAAAATTTTCCGTCGCTAGCCCTTTTGAGCCTATAGACCTTTTCCTTGGCACCCACATTACAAGTCGTACCCCTATTTTGTTCTTAATTTGATATTTTTGCACCTTTACATCCTAAAGCACTTAGTCGCTAAAAGAAGTAAGGTGAGATATTAGGGAATAGTTTTTGAGTGGAGCCATGGAAAGTCCCGTTGGTGCACTAAAATTGAAATCAAAAGCCACTAGCCAATGAACTTTCATGTATGGAGTGTGTGTAGAAAAAAAGATTGTTGTAAAAGAAAGAAGAGAAAAATTATAGTGAAAGTATGTAGAAAAAGATACACACCTTCACTTCCTATTAATTTGTCCTAGTGGAAGTATATAAGTGCTTAATTGAAAAAGGGATATGTTGTATATGGGTTGTGGCAAGTGAATTGGTTGAGAAGAATATGTGTTTGAATTGTGAATGTAGTGTATTAAAGTGCTTAGGAGGGTTAGTCACTATTTCTAAATATATCCTACCCGTCCCTTAGCCTACATTACAACCTTAAAAGTCCTAATTGATCCTAGATTTGGCTAGCTTAAATTAGTAGATATCTACACTACGAGCAAGCTTATGGTACGATCACAGGATGCATATGAATTCTTTGTGAGAGTGAGTGAATTTGGTTCAATTGTGTGATATCCTTAAATTATGTTCAAACGCATATTTGAATGTGTGGACTAGTCTATATTCACTCTTTTATTTGTTGGTGAGGGCACATGATCTCATGAACGATTGGTAATATTGTAAACTTTCTTGTTGGGTAAGTGCGTGAATTGAGAGGGCTTAACAGTTACAAGTTGACTCTTGAGGCTGGGTGGTTGGAATTTGGTTGTTGGTATGATTGATTTAGTTGTTATACTTGGGCATGTTTAAAAGGGGAAGAATGTGAATTTTTGTATGTTCATACTTGATTGCCGGTATTGATCATAGTCAAAGGGGTAAAGTGTGCGATTTAAAAGTAAAATGCTCCTAGATAATGAACTTTGTACGTGTTGAAGGGTAGTAGATTGTCTCATTGCTCGAGGATGAGCAAAAGTCTACAGACCTCAGTAACGATAGATCGAAGTAAGAGTTATGGTATAGTATGACCTACTTAGATGCAGTAAAGTCATGCAGATAGATAACCGGGTCAATGAAATAAGATATAGCAAAATCCGTAAGTTCAACAAAGTACCGAGCGAAGAACTTCAGTATACCCACCCATAGATGGTTAGAGGGACCTCTTTTCAAGATTTGTACATGTATATAAAATGAAGCCTAGAGATTGGCAAAAAGCTCGAGGAAAAAGGAGAAAAGAGTTACATAGGCACACTTACAAGGTCAGAGTCATACAACATGCATGATGGAAGGTAGCAACAGTTACGAGATTGGAAGAATTCCGACCACAAGTCATGGTGTGAGAAAGAGGCCTAAAGGGGGAATGCCCTGACCTTTGGATTTATTCACAGAACAGTTGCCTAGATGGCAAGGAGAGTACTAAAGGATTCGCAAGAGCCATAGGTTATAAAAATGATAAGTGCATCAGTCAACATTCGATGACGAATGTTCCAAAGGGGGGAATGCTGTTACACCCCATATTTTCGTACGTAAAAGTATGTCATAAGTAAATTGATATAAGCTCGAAAATGAGATGTTACATACCGCATTTTCGTACGTTGAAGTTTCATCATAAGTTAATCGACGTAAGCTCGGGAATGAGATTATTTTGAGGTTATAAACATTTATGATATTTTAAAACAAGTGATAAGTAAATTCGTGTAGGTGAGAGGGTAAGCAAATCGAAGAAAATGAATATTTTCAAAGTTTGACATTTGGGACAAAATACGGTCTAAGCTATAATATCCGGTATTTATGGACTTGGCCATGATAGTACGGTGTACAAAGCATTCTAAAAGTGAGTAGTATTTTAAGTTTTTGAGATAATTCTTAGTTATGTGGATAAGTGGATTAATTAATGATTTTGGTGGAAAGATTAACTAAGAAATTAAGATTTTGGATAAGGCCAAAAGGGCCCAACGTGGCAGCCCACAACTCTAAGTTTATGACTCTTAAGTCACCTATCAATATGGAAAAAATTTGTGAAGCTTAGTAACACCAAGTCTTCAAAGTGGGGCCCACAAAAACCAATAAATTTAAGAGATTTCTTATCTCATTAAGGTGATGCTAAGCTCTCTAAGCTTATGGATGGAGTTCAATTTGTTTGGTGGTGAGCTTAGGGATGGAGTTCAAGCAATTTGTTTGAAACTTCATGATACGATAAAGCGTGAGATTTGCGATTCTAAGAGAGCACTGTACAATTTTTCTCAAGAATATCATACGGATATTTTCCTACTTCGATTCACTGTTACGTGATTTGTCACAATTGCCATGTGTTAGAAGGATTGTTAAGAGAATCAACTCAGGTATGTTAAGGCTATCTCTTTTTTATTTTGTCATGATCTATATGACACAAAAGATATGAGCAAATGCACAATTTCCATAGATGACTCTATTCATAGAAATACTAGAGATGCTTATGTTCTTGGTTCCCCCATGTGTCATATTATTCTATCATCTGTTCATGGGTCTCAGAAAAATGCGTAAGTTGATAAAGTTTATTTCATGATATTAATCAGAGGCATAATGGTCTTATGATGTTCCGGGAGATTTTAATGACGTATTTTTCATGCATTACATTCATTTATACATGTACATTGACCCATAACCAGATGGCGTTATATACGTGTATATATGTATATGGGATATGTGAAAAGGTTATGGAGTTATATACGCACCACCACCTGATAAACTAGTATACATTGATGATTTTCCCACAGTAACCGAGATGACATGATGGGATGCCTTCAGAGGCTTGATGATGTTATGAACGCATATAACTATGCATGGTATGCCATTTATATGCATATGCATGACATTATAATATTAAATGATTCACAGAGCTATTCAGATATACATTTTGAGTCTTTTACTCCATGTTTCTCTCAGTCTATTGTTTACTGATTTTCATTCCTTACATACTCGGTACATTATTTGTACTGACGTCCCTTTTTCTTGGAGACACTGCCTTTCATGCCCGCGGGTTCCAATAGACAGGTTAAGAGTCCTCCAAGTAGGCTATCAGATCAACGGAAGAGGTTGGTGCGCTCCATTTGCTTCGGAGTTGCTTATTTGGTCAGTATAATTAGGACATATATTGATTGGTATGGCGGGGCCCAGTCTCGACCTTTGTGATACTTATGTAATCTTAGAGGCTTGTAGACAGATGCCATGTATACAGATACTTGTATGGCCTTGTCGGCCTATGTTTTGAGTTTACAAATGATCATGTTGGCCTTACAGGCCCGAATGTCACGTACGTAAGTTTTTATATCAGACTGGGTCATTCTATGTCGAGTATTTCCCCATGTTTTATTCTACTTATCTCACGACAACCTCTCTGGATCATTTACCTATGATAGTATGATACGAAAGATATGTTACGTAGGTACTCAGTTGAGTAAGGTACCGGGTGGCCGCTGCGGCCCATCGATTTGGGTCGTGATATAAGGGATGAGTCCGAAGAAGAAGATAAAAATTCCTAGTTGGTGGCACGTGTGCGGGCTAGTGCTGCAATACAAAATCCCTCCGAACCGGAGGAGGCTGCTGGTGGAGCTTTGGACGAAGTTCCTGAACCAGCAAGAGTAGAGGCCACTCCGTCCCTAGATAAGGCGATCGAGAGAGAGACCGGGGGCGATGCTTCCTGAATGGCAGAAGAGGTCCCGAGGGACGATCTCGGGGTGATTAATATTTCGGGATCCCCTCAGGTTTCGGATGCTATAATCCGTGAGGCCAACATGATGGAAAGTTGCTCTTACGAGGGTCTTTAGGGGGCGACCGATATCCATGGCTTCTTGGACGAGATTGAATCTGCCGTCTTCGAGGGTGTCACCGGGTTCGGCAATTTACCGGTGCCAAAGAAGGGACCATCATCAGCCGCTACTGGATCTTCATCGAGTCCGAGACTGGTGAACTGATTCTCGGCTCCGAGTTCTAACCCAGGCCGCAGGCGAAACATAATGCTTACTGTACCGGAGGATGCTCAGGTCTTCTCCCCCCTTAGGAATTGCTAGTTACCTGAGAGTCTTAGTGACCGAGGAGGACCAGAATGCTGCAGGGGCCGCTTGCCTGTTTAATGAGGCTCAACACGCTCTGAATCGGGTAATTTCTAGAGTTTCTTCCTTATTTATTTTAAACTTAGAATTATGGGTTATTCTAACTTATTATTCCTTGCTTGCAGGCTTCAGCGTTTCATCACGAGGCTTTCCTCAGATTCGTGAAGAGCGCGAGGATGAGATTCGGGACCTCACTGAGAAAAGTGATACCTACAGGCTTCTTAGTGAGAAGCTTCAGGACGATTTAGTTGCGGCTCGGGATAAGCACACCGATATGGACGAGTAGGTATCCGAGTGCTTCATGATAGTGAAGATGAGTTGGAGATAACAACTAAAGATCCGGTTCTACAGGTCCAACAGAGGCTCGAGCAGATCGGACGGCTCCAAAAGCAGGTGGACGAGATACATGTCGAGGCTGAAGCATTCAAGAAGAACATGGATATCCTAGCCTCGAAAAAGGAGACCGTCCAAGCACAATTGAAGTCGGTCGAGACTCAGCTCCAAGATGCAAAAGAGAAAGCCTCGATGCATGCCAAGAAGATCAAGGAGCTTCAGTCTCAGCTGGATTTGGATTTTTTTAATAAAGCAAGCTTGGCCAACAAACTCGAAGCGGCTAAATCTGAGGTGGCCGCGGCCGGCATCAAAGCTGATGATAAAGTGGCCCAGTTTAAGTTCGACGTCGAGGCCATCCAATCCAAGGCTAAGAGCATGGTAGATCATGCAAAATGGCTAGCTCGGAGGGAAGCCCTCGAGGAAGCTCATGCTAGGGCTTTGATATTATGGCCGAGATCGAATATGCCAAAGCGAAAGAAGCCCGGGAGAAGGCCTTCCCTGAGGAAGACTCTGATAGCTTAAGAGAATCCGAAGACGAGGAAGATCCCGAGGATGGAGATGCGACCTCCGATGAAGACCAGCCACCTAGTACTTTATATTTTTTTTGATCTTCTTTTTGCACTTTTTAGGCCGTTTTGGCCGTTGTACATTTTTGGACTAGGCCGATTTGATCTTTGTAAATAATCATTCTATATAAATATAAGGCTTTCTTTTCCCTTTCGGCTCTTAAAATTTTCCTTTGCTTTGTTATTTGTAATCACAAAGGTTGAAATGCCTTAGCATGAAACAATAAGGTTGTGTTCGAGGGTTCTAACAAACCTTGCCTTTATTGTCTTTCTTGATTAAGGCGTAATTAGGGTTCGGTGTTATCAAAGTTTATTTCCTGAAAATGTCTTAAGTTTGAGACTTTGCCGAGGGTAGCGTTTAGAACCGGTTGTTAAAGAATTTTTTCATTTTCGAAGAACTATTTTTGTTACGGATTTCAGACGTCTCTAAGCCGTGTTAGATTGACCGTAGACTTTTAGTTCGGGACCTGCCCATTGGGCTTATTTTACCATTTTATCCGGGCTTGCCCGAGATAATAGTACCCGAGTGGGGTGATCGTGGCCTTTAGAAATTGGGAATTTGCCTATTAGGTCTTTTGCCCCCGAAGCCCGATGACTTGGGATGTTTGAGTTGGACGACAGTCCTCGAGTGAGGGAAGGGTCATTCGTATTCCGGTTAAGTATTTCCCTTGGGCTCGTTATTTTCAGAAGTATGAAACTCTTTAAGATGTAAAGAGGAAAATTTTTTAAACATAATATGTTTGCAAGTAAAGTACTTCTCTTTATTCTTGATCAAAACAGTCATACATGCATACATGTTTATGCCAGAGCTCGAACAATCTACGTGGGCACGGTTCGTTTTGACCGATTGGCCCTTACAATAAATCCTATCTATCGAGACCCTCATTTTATGAAGTAGTTTCCTCGCTTAGAGTTGAATTCAAAGATAACACATATCCGAGGGTAGCTCCCCCTAATATTAAAGTTTGAATACCAAGGAACCTCGGATATTGTTGAATTGATCCTCGATGCCTTGTAATCGGGCTTGATTCTAAGTTAGCACGATTCATTGTTGCCTCGTTAAAAACCTCGTCGAAAAACCCATTTGGGACAAAACCCATCTAAGGGAAAAAAAGTACAACACGTGCTTTCAGACCTAAAAACTTCGTTCCATTTGCCGAAAAAAATCAATCGTCGGTTCATGTTGACCACCTGCAAGTGTTAGTCTAAAATAAAAAAGGAAATAGAGTGGGGTCGTACCTTAGTAATAATATCGTTTTAGTTGAGATACGTTCCAATTGCTCGGTAGTTGTTCTCCATTCATTATTCCGAGCTTGTAAGACCCTTTTCGAGTGACCTCGAGAATCTGATACGGTCCTTCCCATTTCAGACCCCATTACCCTTCGTTCGAATTACGGGTGTTGAGGGTAACTTTCCTTAGAACTACGTCCCCAATGTTAAAATATCGGAGATTGGCTCTTTGATTATAGTATCTCTCGATCTGTTGTTTTTGGGAGGCCAGTCGGACGAGGGAGGCTTCACACCTCTCATCCAATAGTTCTATGCTCGTATTCGTGGCCTCGTCATTAGACTCCTTTGTTGCATATCAGAACTTGATAC
The DNA here is from genome assembly GCA_005239525.1 of Nicotiana knightiana. Lineage (NCBI taxonomy): Eukaryota > Viridiplantae > Streptophyta > Magnoliopsida > Solanales > Solanaceae > Nicotiana > Nicotiana knightiana. Next base: position 44,650 of record ML432072.1, on the reverse strand, counting down.
TTGGCTCCCCAACTTCGACCGTTATAAGAGCTTCGGCGCCATAAGCTAATGAGAACGAGGTAGCCCCGGTACTGGACTTCGATGTTGTGCGGTATGCCCAAAGAACTCGGGTAGAATTTCCTTCCACTTTCCTTTAACGTCGGTTAGCCTCTTCATAAGATTTTGGATGATGATTTCATTGGTCGATTCGTCTTGCCCGTTCCTGCTGGGATGATAAGGTGTTGATAGGATTCTTTTGATTTTGTGATCCTCGAGGAATTTGGTCAGTTTTCCGCCGATGAATTATTTTCCATTATCATACACAATCTCGGATGGCATTCTGAATCGACATATGATGTGATCCCAAATGAAAATGATGACTTATTTCTCCCTAACTTTCTCGAAAGCCTGTGCTTCAACCCACTTAGAAAAATAATCCTTCATAAATAAAATAAATTGAGCTTTACCTGGTGCCCATGGAAGGGGGCCAATGATGTCCATTTCCCACTTCATGAATGACCATGGGGACAAGACCGAATAGACTAGTTCCCCAGGTTGGTGAATCATCGGTGCATGTATTTGGCACTTGTCGCATTTTCGAACAAACTTTTTCGCATCTTTTACCATGTCGATCCAGTAGTATCCGGCTCTGATTACCTTCTGGACCAATGATTCGACACCAGATTGATTTCCTCAAGTGCCCTTGTGAACTTTACTCAGAATATATTCAGTATCTCCCGGTCCCAGACATACTCTAGTGGACCATCGAACATTCTTATGAACAAGGTTCTGTCTTCGGACAAGGTGAATCGCACTGCCTTTGTCGCAGAGCTCTCGATTCTTTTGGATTTGAGGGAAACTTCCCCTTCTTCAAATACTCTATGTATTTGTTTCTCCAATTCCAGGTCAAACTTGTGGAGTTTATCTCGGCGTGGCCTTCTTCGACCAATGACCTCATAAGCTGCACGACAGCCCCCGAATTGAGCTCCTTGTGTTCGACCGATGACCCTAAGTTTGCGAGGGCATCGACCTCACTCTTAAATCGGTGTAAAATTACTTGTAGCTTATCCAGGTTCCTTTGCATTCGTTCTTCTTGAACTTCAAGGGTTCCGTTAACCTGATTCACCACGAGGAAGGAGTCACACTTGGCTTCAATCACCTTCGCTCCAAAGCCTTTGGTTAGTTCGAGACCTGCAATCATGGCCTCATATTCGGCCTCATTGTTAGTCAATTTTACACTTCTAATAGATTGTCTAACCACGTTACCTGCGAGCGGTTTTAGCACGATGCCGCGTCTGAACCCTTTTGCGTTCGAAGCACTGTCCGTAAAGAGGGTACAGATTCCCGAGGACGTACCCGAGTTTACCAACCGTTCTCTTTCGACATCGGGCACTAGGGCTGACTTGAAGTCAACCACGAAGTTTGCCAAGATTTGAGACTTAATGGCTGTTCGGGGTCGATATTAAATATCATACCCGCTGATTTCTACGACCCATTGGCCAAGCGTCCCGAAAGCTCGGATTTATGAAAAATATTTCAAAGTGGATAAGTTGTTACAACACATATGGGGTGACATTGAAAGTATGATTTTAGTTTCCTAGAGATGCTTACCAAAGCGAGCGCTAATTTTTCTAGGTGGTGACACCTAGTTTCAGCCTCACCTAAGGTCCGACTAACATAATAGATAGGGAATTGCATACCTCGTTCTTCTCAGACCAGGACTCCACTTGCCGCTATCTCCGATACTGCAAGATACAAGTAAAGTTGTTCGTCTTCCCTTGGTGTGTGAAGCAGCGGGGGGCTCGATAATTACTGCTTAAGTTCTTCCAAGGTCTGTTGGCATCCCAGAGTCCATGTGATGTTATTCGTCTTCTTCAGCAACAAGAATAATCGATGACTCTTATCGGAGGACCTCGAGATGAATCGCCCTAGGGTGGCTATGCGCCCTATTAACCTTTGAACAACCTTTATGTTGTCTACTACCTTATTGTCCTTGATAGCTTTGATTTTTTCGGGGTTGATCTCGATTCCTCGATTGGATACCATGAAGCGGAGAAATTTTCCTGACCCGACCCCGAACGCGCATTTTTTCGGGTTCAGCTTCATGTTGTATTTCTTAAGTGTATACTGAAAGTTTCCTGCAAAAGCTTCAAATGGTCCTCTGCTCGCAGGGACTTAACTAGCATGTCATCAGTATAAACTTCCATAGATTTCCCTGTTTGTTCTTCGAACATCCGGTTCACTAAGCGTTGATAAGTTACACCATCATTTTTAACCCAATTGGCATTACATTATAATAGTAGGTACCATACTTAGTGATGAAAGAGGTATTTTACTGATCATCCGGGTTTATCTGTATTTGGTTGTACCCGAAATAGGCATCGAGAAAACTGAGGATCTCGTGGCCGTCTGTGGCATCGATCATACGATCTATATTCGGCAAAGGAAAAGAATCCGTTGGGCATGCTTTATTTAGATCTTTGTAATCTACACACATCCTAAGTTTGTTTCCCTTCTTAGAGCTTCCTCGATAGACCCTATTTTTAGAAGTTTGGTTACTTCGTCTTTGATGAAAGCGTGTTTGACCTCGGACTAGGGTCTTCTTTTTTGCTTCACCAGATGGAACTTCGGGTCCATGCTTAGTTTTTGGGTGGTGATTTCCGGTGGGATACCTGTCATGTCGAGATGGGACCAAGCGAAGCAATCCATGTTAGTTTTAAGGAATTGAATGAGTTTTTTCTTGAGCTCGGGAGTTAACCCCGTGCCCAGGTATACCTTTCGTTCGGGATGATGTTCGATCAATACGAATTGTTCCAGATCTTCGACTGTTGACTTTGTGGCGTTGGAATCATTAGGTACTATGAAGGATCGAGGGAACCCATAATCATCATCTTCGTCAGTCCCCAACTTCTCTGGTTGGGTCGAGGTCGACGTCTGTGGTTGCTATTTGGCCTCCTGTTTTCTCTTCGATTTTGAAAAATTCATCGATGAGAGTGCCGATATCGAAATTATTTCGTCGACGACGAACATTTCCTTGGCGCCGAGTTGCTCCCCGTAGACTATTTTGACTCCCTCTAGTGTCGGGAATTTTAGAACCCAGTGAAGGGTTGAGGGCACTGCCCTCATGTTGTGGATCCATGGCCTTACGAACAATGCGTTATACCTCATATCTCCCTCAATCACATGGAACTTTGTCTTTTGGATGGTCCCGACCATGTTCACTGGCAAAGTTATCTCGCCTTTGGTGGTTTCGCATGCCATGTTGAAGTCGTTTAGTACTTGGGCCGCAGGCACAACCTGATCCTGAAGAGTTGTTCTACGACCCTCGATCGAATGATGTTGGCCGCCGAGCTACTTGGATCAATTAAAACACGTTTAACTTGAGTCTTATTCATAAGTACAGACATTAACAGTGCGTCGTTAAGGGGTTGCATGATCCCTTCTGCGTCCTCATCGTTGAAAGACAAGGTTCCTTCTGGTACGTAATCCAGAGTTCTCTTCTCCATTGTGATTGAAACCTTGGTGCGTTTTAATACTGGTCCTTGGGAAATATCGACCCCTCCAACAATCATGTGAATGACGTGTTGCGGTTCTTCTTACTCGTTCTGTCTATTGGAATCTCTGTTTCTGAAGTGTTTCTTGGCTCGATCACTTAAGAATTCCCGAAGATGCCCGTCGTTGAACAACCGGGCTACTTCCTCCCTCAGCTGTCTGCAATCTTCTGTTCTATGGCCATGGGTGCCATGATACTTGCACATTTGGTTGAGATTTCTCTAGGATGGATCGGTCCGCAGAGGTCGAGGCCATCTAGTATCCTTGATGTGTCCGATAGCCGATACGATGGCGGATGCAACAACACTGAAGTTATATTCTGACAGTCGTGGTGCTTATTTGGGCCCGACATTCCTATCGAAACCATTATTACACATGAGCCCTCAAGATATCTGGCCTCGATCATTTATCCTTTCACCGAACAGGGTTGCGCCCATGTCTGTTGCCTCTACGATCTCCTTTATATGGCTGGTAACGATCCCTGTTCGACCGTTGTTCTCGGGAGATGTCCCTTTTGACTCTGTCGACGGTCCTGATAAGATAAACGGACCCGGAAAGAGTCCCCAGCTGGTCTTCTTCGACTCTAATCTTCGATTGGTATTGATTATGCACATCGGCCCAGGTAACAGCTAGGTATTCAATCAAGTTCTGCTTCAACTGCTGTGAAGCCACTGAGCTTCATACATTTAGTTCTTGAGTGAAGGCTTGAACGGCCAATCATCAGAGACCGGTAGTAGATCCATTCGTTCCATTTGGAACCGAAACACAAACTCTCTGAGTATCTTTATCTTTCTGTTTTACCTTGAAGAGGTCCGACTTCATAATCTCGACCTTTATGGCTCCGACATGTGCTTTAACAAAAGAATCTGCAAGCATGGCAAAATAATCAATGGAGTTAGGTGGAAAATTATGGTACCATATCATCGCTCCCTTTGACAAGGTCTCCTCGAATTTCTTCAATAATACGGGCTCGATCTCATCGTCCTCCAGATCATTCCCCTTAATCGCACATGTGTAAGAAGTGACATGCTCGTTTGGGTCAGTTGTTCTATTATACTTGGGAATTTCAGGCATGCGGAACTTCTTGGGAATCAGTTTAGGAGCCGCGCTCGGGGGGAAGGGCTTTTGTACGAACTTTTTTGAATCCAAACCCTTCAATACGGGTGGTGCCCTCGAGATTTGATCAACCTTGGAATTATAGGTTTCCACCTTCTTGTCATTTTCTTCAATCTTCTTTTCCCCCGATTCAATTCGCTTTGTTAGTTCCTCAAGCATCTTCATGATTGCGGGATCGATCCCTGATTCATTTCCGTTCTATCTCCTTGACACCGATTCGGCCCTGTGAACAACTTCTTGGGATGGCTCGGGCTCGTTACTTCTTGGTGCATGGTTCTGGTATTGGAGTTATGCTATTGAAACTTGTTGAACTTGCGACATCTCAAATATCACCCAAAGGGTGATTCCTCATTCTTCACCGTCCTGTGTGCTCTGACTGACCGATCAAACATCCATGCAGACGCTACTTTCGGGATCGACGACCAAATTTGCATTAATGGCAACATGAGAGCTGGCGTCGATTGGGTCTATGGACAAAACTCCATCGAGGTCAACTGAAGGTACTTCATTCCCTGGGGCGGCTATGTTTTCATTTTCGTCATGATGACCGAGGTAATTTTCCATGTGTACGGGTGCTGATTGAGAATTTGGCATGTTGATCCTCGAATCAAAGATACTCACAAGAACAAGTGTAAAATAATATGTGTTACGAAGGTTAGTACCAGGCAATCACTATATCCTTAGCCCCATGATGGGCGCCAAACTGTTTACCTAAAAACGGATAACAATTGAATTTATACGTGGTTTTAAGGACACGTGATTTTACTTGGCACAAACTGAGAAAATATAGAAATTGATATTGAAATTGACATTAAAGAGAAACAAATGCAAACCAAATAAAACGTATATCTTTGAACCTCGAGTTAGGTCACCCTCGAACCAAGTGAAGATTCTACTAAAATATGAACAATATTGAAAGCTAAAAGAAGGCAGTGTATTGCTTTGTATTGCGTGAATATAATGTATTTTACAAATGATCAGACCCTTTATGTAGTAGGGGAGTCCTACTCTTGGTACAACTCTAAATACATTAAGAAATCTCATGATTGGCTAATTAATTGGTCTCATCTTAATACGTGCCGGGATTTTCGTCGTGATCCTTGCTAGATTACGGATATTTCGGTTTACCGTTACTTGACTAGGTAAACTTCCATCGGTTCGCTCGATCTCTGTTTTGCTAGGTCTCGACCTTGGATGATCTCGACCTTGATTGGTCTTTGAGTTACGAGCTCAGCAATCTAACTTTGCACTATGGCTCGATAAAACACGAGGCTGAACCTTGATCTATCATGTTCCAATCTCGATTAGACATACGAAGGGCAAAATACAATCTTAAATTCTATTTTTAAATAATGTCATTAAGATTTGATAGAGATGTATTAAATTTTTCACAATTCTCCTTTCTGTCAGTACATATTCTTATACTTTCTCTTTCCAATTAACTCCTCGTTTCACTTTTACTTCTTCACATTTCTGTAATTTAGCATTAGAAATTTTTTTGGTTAACCATTCGATATCCGGAACTCAATAGCCTGACTAATCTGAATTCGTGCAACATATATAAAGCTCACTGAAAAGGGGAAGCGCTCCCTGTTAGAAGTTTCTCCACTAGGAAAAGGAGAAGGAATATTTTTTTACAGTAAATTTATTTGCTGTCTTAGATGTATGAGACTATTAGTTGCATAATAGACCACAATATATAGTTTCTTCATTTTATGAAAATAATTGCAGCATGCTAAGAGAAGAACAATATTTTATCACCTAATAAATCTCTTCATTTCTTCTTATTGTATATGCAGGACATGATAGTTGGGAGTAAACTTTTTTGTTTCATGGGCTGATGCAAAGCTGGCTATGTTATAAGGTTATTGCACATATTTCATACATGGTAAGATTGTCAGATCTCATTGATCTTAATGAAGGAGGGACGAGGAGGAAGTTTCTTTCACATAAAAGAAATGAGGGTAAGTGTTTTCATTTCTCTAGTTGCAATTAGTGTAGGCCAGGCTAATAGTAATAATTTTTCAAAGATTTCATCTTTCTACATAGGCTATATTTGTTTAATGAATTGTCTCATATCCTGAATTGAAGTGGCCATACATTCATGTCGAATTGACAGAAAGAGTTAATGAATCTGAGAGTATTAGTGATTTCAAATTAAACTATTTACTCTAGTGTTATCACTTACAAGTATCAACTTTTCTTCCTTTTCTCTCAATGATTTTTGACCAACAATATCGAAGAATGATTGCAGTATTAAAGGATCAGAGAGATTGGCCGTCGTTTTTGCATGTTTTAGGTAACATACATAAGATACTGGCATCTCTTTTGGATTGATTTCATACTAACTAGGTCGTTGAGACATACATCAATTCTGCAGGTGAGGAGGCTCCTCGATATAGATTGGAGCAGGCAGTAGAGGCTTCCCCTAGCTTCTGCATTGAAGGTGATAGCGATCCGCTGGTAACAATTTTGTTATGCTATTCTGGATTTATCAAAATTCTGGTTACTTTATCTTCTTTTAGTTGATTGAGGGTTGGTTATATAGTTTACATTTTATACCTCTAAAACCTAATATTTTACCTGATCAAAGGCTGTAATTTCGCCCCTTATGGAGCCGCGAAAGAGAAATGAGAACTATTTGTCACAAAACAGTGATAGGTCTATGGGTTAATAAACAAAATTTAAGCTAGAATTTCTCCTGTCTCATGTCGTCCTGCCATCATCTTCTACTATTTTAGCATTTTGCAAGTTCAGGATGACAAATTACTCAATGTCTGGTAATGGAAATTTGGAGACTTCTTGAGATTTTGGTTCTTCTCTTTGATCATCATTTTGGAAGTTTCTCATTAGATGCATCTGGTGCTGTGGAGTCACCATTATCCAGAAAGGAGAAGTCATGCAGTAAAAATATTGTCATTTTGAAGTTAAGATGATTCACATTTTATACATGTCTGTCAACTTTTACAAATCATTTGGTTTCCTTCCTTGTGGTGTCTCATAACATCAATATTTGTTTTTTGTTTTCAATACAGTTTGTTATTTCTTTGATAATAATATCACAAAATGAAATCGGGTTCTGAATGAAAGTTTTAAGACATTTGTCTCTCATTTGGTTGAGCTAAAAATGATTGACATTCTACATGTCTGTCAACTTTTACATAACAATTTGTTTCCTTCTTTCTGGTGTGGCAAAACATTAATGTTTAGTTTTTGTTTCCGACTACACTATGTTATTTCTTTGATATATCACAAGAGTAAAATTGCTCTGAATGAAAGTTTTGAGTCATTTGGTTCTCACTTGGTTGAGCTTTTGCAATTTAACTCATTACTTGCTCAAATACAGTGCACTTATCACATGACAAATGAGTGGTCAGACAACAACTGTTATGTGAATGAGGCTCCAATGAAGAAACTGATCAGTGAAGAATTATCAAGAAGTAATCCAAACTCAGGACAGAATGCACCTAGTGTTGTCGCCCGTCTGATGGGCTTAGATATGTTATCCGTGGATACAAAGCCATCGACAAAGAAGAATGAAATGAAAGATAGAAATCGTCCGAAAGAGGAATGGTTGAGAAAAGTTTCCTTTGATCATGTAGCACATTCCTCGAAACAAAAGAATTTTGATTCCTTTGATCATAATGAAGCATGTAATATTGACAGACGGAATAGTAGACTGAAGCTTAACAAACCTAAACCCCGACAACATCCACAGGAAGAGGAACTACAAAAATTCAAGAAGGAGTTTGAAGCATGGCAAGCAACAAGGTTTAAGGAATGCTCAAAAGTTGTTGAATTTGGCACCAATACCGATCAATGGTTGGCACAACGATGCTTGAACAAGGAAAAGTTGGTTCTTTATGCGGACTCAAAGAGACTTGATATTTCTTCAACTCCTACAAAGATTGTAATTTTGAGGCCTGTTCTTGATAGGACGGGGGATAATCAAGAGTCATGGGCTAGTTCTCCTGGCATATCCGAAGACGGGAGTAGCATAGAAGAATTTCTTCAGGAGGTTAAGGAAAGACTAAAATGTGAATTGCAAGAAAAGAGTTTGAGAAGGAGTACTACTGTCACTGAGATCTCTTATACCGAAAAACCATCAGAAGCAAAGAAGATAGCTCAATCTATTGCAAAACAGGTGAGAGAGAGTGTTACAAGGGACGTTGGAACGACTCTACCTCGATCAAAATCAATGAGGTCTTATAGAAGTGAAATTCAATGTGACGCGACTAGTTCTCCTGATTTCACCAATATAGATACAAGGAGATTTTTGGAAATGACCAGAGCTGAAGAAAGCAGATATATTGCTAGTAAAGCGAGACACAGGGACGATATGAAAGATCACAAATCAGACATGCAGAGCAGATATTTCAGACAAGAGTTGAGTAATAATGTAATGCTTGACCAGGAACTATTTCATAGGAACCTAGTTAGATCTTTGTCTGCTCCTGTGTCGCGCTCATCATTCGGAAAGCTTCTCCTAGAGGATCAACATATGTTGACGGGGGCGCGTATTAGGCGAAAACATGAAGCTTCCGAGAAGGTCAAAATACATGTCAAAAAATGTAGAAAGGAGAAATTCAACCTTAAGGAAAAAGTGTGCAGCTTTAAATATAGTTTTGTACTTAAAGGAAAGCTCTTTGGTAGAAAGATTCAATCTTTGGAGGAATCAAATGGAAACAAACAGATTCACATGAAAGATCTTCTAAACACACAAACTGTTGCATCCAAATTTAATGTAAGAAGCCTCAAGTGTACTTTTCTTTTCTACTAACTCCCAAGAGAAAAAGAGAAGAAAAATGTTGAAATTATAGATCATAAATATGCTGATATGATATTGATATCTAACTTTTAGTATTTTATTTTTGTCCTAGGAAAATTCTACTGAGGTGCCACCAAGTCCTGCATCTGTATGTAGCAGTACCAATGAAGAATTTTGGAGGCAAACAGATTGTTTCAGCTCATTATCAACCTCAGATATACGTCCGCCGGATGATAATGAGATGCCTCATGCTTTCAAAGAGATCAGCTCTAACCTGAATGGTATATGTAACAACTTACCTACATTTCCACATATGCTGCATTCATAGTTTGTAATACATTTCAGGCATGATTATCATTTGACATGAGATAGATTTTACTGTTTACAGTTCTAACTTTGTTATAATGACAAATATATGATCTCGCTATATTTGTCCGAGGCTGATGAGGTGAGGCCAAGTTACCCATCTTGAGCCGATGGGGGACTCAACACTTCCCTGCACATCCAAGATTGGACATCTGGAGCATGGACAATATAAAATAGGTGCCCAACATTGGGTAAATAATGAGATGGGCCTGACTCTAATGCAGTGATAAATGGACCTTGAGCCTAACTCAATCCCAAAAGCTAACTCATGAGGTGTGGATTGTCTAAGACCATATGAAGAGTCCAAGTTATCATCTTGAGCCAATGTAGGACTCAACACAATTGCCTTGAATTATTAACCTACACTTGATGATTTTCCAAGAATCTCATGCCTTTTGTCGCCCTTTTAACTTAGCGGCTTTCTTGATTGCACAAGAATGGGCTACTAATTCAAATACTATTATATCATAAATGTAGAATTGCATTGAAGTTTTTAACAAAGTTAATGATATTTTGTAACTTTTCATAACACAGAGCTAAGGAGGCAATTGAATGAGCTAGAAACTTATGACTCTGAGGAGACAATGATTGATGAGGAGTCTGTTGAAGAGGAGATAACGGAGATTGACAATCCAACTGAATCGTTCGTTAGAGATCTTCTTGTTGCTTCTGGTTTATACGATGGTTCATGCGATAAATATCTATCAAAATGGGATCCACTCGGAAAGCCTGTCAGCAAACAAGTTTTTGAAGAAGTCGAAGCGTCTTACAAGAATAAGACGAATGATATTGAAGAAGCATCTACTATTGATCAATTCCAGAAGCTCAATCACAAGTTGTTGTATGATTTCTTGAACGAAGTACTTCCGGATGTACTTGGAATACCTTCTACAGTTTCTAGTTCTATGAAAAGTAGTATTGGTCCGACTGCACGACCTCTGCCTCTACGGGGAAAGAAGTTATTAGATTGTGTATGGGAAATTGCCCGAGTTTATGTTTACCCTCCTTCAGATATATCATCTCAATCCCTCGAAAATCTACTAGCCCGAGACTTGCAATCCACACGTTGTGCTGCAGGATTAGTTGATGAAGATGTTAATGCTCTCGGAAACGACATTGAACACCAGATTATTGGTGATCTTATTCATGAAATGGTCACTGAAATGTAGACATTCAATGCATGTACGTTAAGTGTATTAGTTGTTATAAATCGGTTTTGTTTATCAACAACCAACATTTAGACTATGGTTGTTGCAAGCATAGATAAATAAACAGAAGTTTTCAACTCGCCAACATCTTAAACTTTTTAGATGAGACAGCTCACACAATTCGACGTGATATTAGAAAAAGTGAGTTTCACCTCCACCTATCCACAGGGTCGAACCTAGTAGCTTTGGTTCGAACTATGTACTTATTTTTAAAAATTCATTGAATATAGAACCCAGAAACTTAAAACAACTAAAATTCCGAACCCGGCTCTGCCTATCCATAAAATATTTTCACGGTGTGGCCTAGGAAAGACATGGAGTCATGGACTATGAGAATTAATGGTAACTTGTCGAATTGCAGTCATGGAACCATGATGCTGTTACTTTTCCTCTTAGGTGTGGGAACAAAGTCCCATATTAGACGTTGATAAAAATATGCATATAAAGTGTAAGTATATTTTAATTGAATGCGACTTTTTGGGAAACATATCATGTTTAGCTCAAAACAAACACTATTACACCATATTAAGAGTGTATTCGGATAGGCTAATTAGCCCAACATTTCCTCCAAAGAAAGATTGAGATTGAGAACCAAATATTAGGTAATAATTCAGAAAGTCTAAGTATGTTATAGAGTCGTAAAACTTGGGGTGAAGCTGTGGTCCATGTTGAGCCTATTGATGCAATAATGAATGTTCCTGAATATGACTTTGCTACGTTGGTCTTGGATATTGGCTACTCATTTTTTGTTAGAAAGATATTTATATCATTAAAAGACCTTGATCAACGGAAGGGACTAATATTTTTGTTAATTTTGATAAAAAAAAATAAATAAAAGAAAAGAAAAACTGAGCGGATACTGATGTTGTATCCTACAAAAGCAGAGAACTGGAATAAAAAGTTGATGTATTTTGTAAGCCTCCAATGTGTTGAATTGGATTAAGTGTTTGAAATAATGGTGTTGTCAGCATTATCAACTGGTACAAAATCCATTTATGCATAAAAAAAAAAGGATCTTATACAGTTTACTTGTTAGAATGTAGTTTTGGCTCTGATACCAAATAAAAGCAATGAGCTAGAATAAAAAGTCTGTATATTTAATGAACTTGCAATAGAATTTATGTACAAAGAAAGAAAACCACTAAGCTAACTCCTAGAAAGTAGAAAAAGATAACCAAAAAGCAGGCATCTCCAACTCTCCCCCATTTCTCCATATTGGGGGCATTTTTTGCCATAATGGAGCTCCAATGCTCCTCCATTTTTGCCCCCAAAATGTGGGATGAATAATATTACTCCAAATATGGAACGACACTATTCATCTCCTCCATTACTATTCATCCTTATTTTATTATTATTTTTATTATTTAATTCTTTTAGTTTATCTCTTTATATATACCCAATTATGTTTATGTAGTATCTTTATAATATTAATTTTACATCTTAACTTTGGCGTATAATTTTGATAAATTAATTTTCGTGCATTTATTATTTTTATGTAAAATTGTAAGTTAATTTTATTATAAGTTATAATTGTACAAAAATTATATAATCATCTCAAAAAATGAATGGTGCAAATATACAATATTAGATGTTGCTAAATTGAAAGGTGCAAATATAAAATATTAGATGTTGCTAAAATTGAAAAGCGAAAATTAAAAATACATTAAAATTAGAAATACATGAAAATTGAAAATACATTAAATTAAAATATATAAAAATTAAAACTACGGTAAATAGCATTGTAGACAATAAATTGCGTCGAGAAAATTAAAATCACGACCGAAAAATATTGCAACAATCGTAGTATTTTATTTCGAATATTATGAGTGTACAATCTCTATGAATCCTCTGATTATTCTTTTCAATATAAATTCAAGGGCCTTTGAGCTTGATCTTGAATTTAATTCTGATTTATCCATCGCGAACACTTTGATTGTTGCCACTAATTTTATCACGAACAAGTAGCCTTGATCTTGAACCCCTTGTATTTGATTTGACTTCGTTCTTAATCTTGAATACTTGAATTGTTCTTCGTTCTTGAGCTTGCACTTGATTTGTTCTTCGTTCTTGAACTTGAACTTGGTTGCTTAAAGCTTGTAAAGAAATTTGCGGTGTTTGATCCACGAGCTCTCTCTTGCTTCTTGTTATAACTTCTGGTGTCTTTTCTGAATTACGAAGACCCCTATTTATAGTTGTGGAAGGGAGAAGTTGTGATAAGAACAAACTCTTTCCGACTAATCAAATTGAAGTGTGACATGGCCGCATTTGATTGGTCAGAACATGTCACTTGCACACGTGGCGCGATTTCATTAGCCTTTTAATGTGACTTGGCATGCCTTGTCATTTTGACACATGGCATGGTCCTGGGCCTCTAGGAAAATGACATATTGGCCTAATGAAGTGGGCCCATCACTTCATCTCAATTAAATGGGCTAGTCCAATGAATTAAGACTTATTTATTTAATCTATATATATTGGACTTATATAATTAATTCAGTTATATTAGCCCGTAATATTTATTTGGACTAATATATCTTGAATTTAAAATACAGTCCAAATTATTTCATGGATTTAATTTTAATAAAATTTATATGCCTACAAATACCCCATATTTCAAGGCTTGACAGGTTTAAGCGTATCCAACTCCAAAAGGCGAGGCTTGAAGTATTAGCAAAATATTTATTTTAATATGAGTACTCCCTGAAACATATTCAGGTAATGTGAAATGTGCTTTCATCTCACAATACATATTAATCACGTGGACTAGTGTAAGCATGTACGCCAGACTCTTTTATTTGATTTGGAACTTTTCCTCACATTAGTACCCTATACCAAATATTTGTTCTCATGGAATAGTAAGACAAGGAACCCACGTAGAATACAAACATCATATCTTCATATTTCCATATGAATAGGAAATAGGAATAGTAAGCTGTTAACTTGAACTATGTCGTATGTTAGTTTCTGATTCCGACTTGAACTCGAAGAAGCTAAGTAGTCATAAGATATAGCCAACTAGGTAATTTCGTGAAATTACACCGCCGTCTTAGCAGTCCAAATTCTTTTTGAGAACTGATTTCTGTGATTCCCACATCGTCAATATGCTAAAGCAACCCGCCTATGGAGATCTATATAAACTCATGGGCTCCCATTCGTTGAGCATCAATTCGCAGTATTTGCAAGCCACTTTGAGTCTACATTTGTGGACTTGGAAGCATTAACGCGAAGGTAATTTCTTCTTCTTTTTTTGTGCTTTTTCTTTATCTTTTGACATTTTTTTTGTAGGTCAAAGTGTGTTCTTGTTTAACAAGATGATCCATGCATGATGAAGATAATCTTGGGGTGTGAGGGGATGTGTATTCATATTTTCCCGAATATCGGAGAAATTATTCTCAATGTGGATCGAATACCGGAGAGATTACTCTCAAAATGGCTCGATTACTGGAGAGATTACTCTCAATGTGGCCCGACTACTGGAGAGATTACTCTTAATATGGCCCGACTACCGGAGAGATTACTCACAATGTGGCCTGACTACTGGAGAGATTACTCTCAAAATGTCTCGACTACTGGAGATATTACTCTCAATATGGCCCCACTACCGGAGATATTACTCTCAATGTGGCCCGACTATAAGAGAGATTACTCTCAATGCGGCCCGATTACCGGAGAGATTACTCTCAATGTGGCCCGATTACCGAAGAGATTACTCTCAATGTGGCCCAACTATCAGAGATATTACTTGCGATGCGGTCCGATTATCGGAGGCCATTTCATCCATTCAGACCTTTGTGTTCATTATAATATTCTTGATTTGGATTTTGATGACATTTTTTTTTTCTCTCTTTTTTTTTGGCAGCCCGAAGAGATGGCAAATTTCAGGAACTATATCTCACATTCCTCCAAACTTAGATATCTCATAATCGAGACCGAATATGGCATAGAAAAAACTAAGCTTTTGGTTCACACTCCACAAGCTGGCCGGTATGCAGCCTTATGACCTTCTTTGAGGAACTCCCTTTATGTAGAAAACTGGACCTTGGAGCACAAGTCAACTTCTAGTCCATTGTCCAAGATGTGGTCTCTCCAAGCGCCAATCCACCGCCATGTAAACATTGCTAGCACCTTTCCAAACTTAGGACGTCACATAATTCAAGGCGAAGTACGTTGGGGAAACACAACAACAATCGAGGGTGGGTATCGTCATATTCCAGGATATTGGGAATGGGCTGAAGACGTACTTGGTGGAAGCCAACAAACCCTGAGTACAACAAAGATTTATGATGTTGGCTATGCCTCACTTTTCACTTGATAAAAAATTGAACATTTTACAAGCATTTTGTGAGGCTTGGTGCCCCAAGACGAACACGCTTCTTATATCAGCTGGAGAACTATCTATCTCTATTTGGGACTTACATATCCTTGGAGGTCTTCCCATTGTGGGTTCTCCGTATGAAGAAGTGGTACCTGAGACGAGAGAATTTATTGGTTTGGACGAAAAACAGATAAGATTTATCCCTCGATCTTGCGAGTATTTATTTGCTGCCTTTCATCATCTTAAGGAAGGTACAGGTGCTAACCAAAAGGTCTCATTCAGTAAGTGGACAAATTTTTGGTATAACAAAACTTAAATATATAAACCTTCCCCATTGTGAAAGGAAAAGAAATTTGCGCGCCTAAAGTCGACACATAATCCTATCGGAGTTATTCCCGAGACAACGAGGTGGTCGAGTGATCAAGAAGTTATATTCTCCAAGATTAGGGTGAGGGATGACAAGAAAGATGAAACTTATGTAGCAACATTCTTATCAATTTGGTTATGTGCCTTTGTGTTTCCCAAGGCGGAAAACTTCATTCGTCCCGAGACTTTTAAGATGGCAAGCACGATGGCAGACATGCGAAAGATCAGCCTTGCGGTCCCAGTTTTGGCGAGTATTTATCATGGTTTGAATAAGATTTCGTGTTCTTCCCAACTTGATCAGGTCAAAGTTTGTTTTCCCATTCATTATGTTTACGGCTGGCTTGCACATTACTTCAAAACCCATTATCCACTTGCTAAGGGTCCGTCTGTCCCTTTGATGGTAGCATACTCAGGAGAGGGAGCTGCGAGATACTTTGACGAGAAGGATGCAAGAAAACGCATCCACACTGGGGAGGATATAGTTTGGACACCAACAATGTTAACCAATTCTCGTCCTTATTACTATGTGGATAACGATGGCCCTCAAGAGTTAGAGTCAAATTACTTCATGAGCTTACGTTTTAATTACCTCCCTTTGAGGTGTGGTAACTCATTCATCATCGAGCCATATAGCCCGCATCGGTTTGGTCGTCAATTTGGGGTTTACCATAACGTCCCGATTTTTTGGAGAATGATATCCGTAACGCCTCTCTAGATGAAGGACTCATATTTTGGAGGATTTGCACACTATATCAGTCTATGTCACGCGCGGTTTTTCCCCCAATAGGGGATCCTATGGAGAAGCCTTTCTCCACCAATTATATGACTTGTTGGGAGAAAGCGCATGGGAAGTTTCTCGAGAATAATTTACAAGATTTGGTAGACAATGTTGGGCTAAAACATTCTACTCCTTTGGGAGGTGAAGATCAAGGTGTTGGAAAAACGCTCCCAAAAGTTAAAGAGCCACCCACTTCAATCCCAAAAGTAGTTACACAACATAAGAAAAGGAAGCTTAAACTCTCAAAGGCAGTTTTGAAAGAGGTGGTGTGTACTTAAACAAATATAGAGAAGCACCCTCCAGTTCTTCCATTTAGCACGCAAGTTCCTCAAGATATAAGCTAGAGTACTAATGAAGATCAAAATTGGAAAAGAAAACGGCCTAACCCAGTAGAGATCGTAGAGGTTCCAAGTGTTGATAGTCCCTCAAGAACACATACAACTTGTAACAAGAAGGTAAAAATACAATCACCTTTCCCTTTCTTTTTATTTTTTTAATTAACCAAATAGAAAATATTCACTCTCTTTGCATTTTCCTTATGCAGTTAAATGTCATTGGGCATCCGGTGGTATCCCCACATGATAAGACGCAAGTGAGTAATGAATCTATTAGAGGGCCTACATCTAAAGTGAAGTCGTCTTCAAAGGCGTCATCTCTTCCTCATGACGAAGCCCTAAAAAGACAAACTCCAAATGAGATAACTCATGTTCCACCAATGAAAAATACAGCGGTATCTATTTTTGAAGGAAAGAGCATTGCCTTTAATCGCAAAAAGGAATTCATCTTGGGACTTTGGGAGGACATTTGTAATAGACTCTCCAAAACTCGTGCAGAATTGCTTTCATCTTGTAGGGAGAAAATTATTGAGATTTTCGAGGATATTAAGAAGACTAATATTTTGGATCTTTCTCCATTAGAGAGTTTACTGGATTCTCTTTTTGAGCTTGCCGCGTCATATGACCAAGAGCGATATAATTTGACTGATAAGACGAGTGAAGATGAGAAGCTAGAGCTGATTTCTAAAGCTAAAGAGAGTCTCGAGTCATTCAAACTTGAAGCAAGTGAGAAAGTCAATAAAGTTTCCTCTAGTGAAAAGAAACTGAAGAGAGTTGTCAAGAAGTTACATACATTACAACAAGAGAAGGAGAACCTCGAAGGTTTTATAAAGGCGAATCGAAAGGAGGTTGGAGAGATTCAGGCAAAACTTTCAGCTGCCCAGACTGAGGTCTCTTCATATGACAATGTAAATTTGCTGACTGATGAAGATTCAGCCAATTTGGAGGAGAAGAAGAAGAACCTGGAGACTAGCTGTCAAGAATTGATCAAATACAAGTTTTGTTTAGATTAAGCTATTAGAATTATCTTCCCTTTTATCTTTATGTTAGTTTGACCTAGTGGATATTTATTTCATCTTAAATAAGATTGCTTCTCTTTTGCTTTACATTGCTCGAAATTTATCTTGGTCGCATAATTTTCAGCTTTACGCACTCATAACGAAAGATTCATATCTTGTCGTAGGAGAGTCCAAATAACAAACCGTTTGATTTCTAGAAAATTAGACTTAAATATCTAAAACATATCCAAAACTTAGAATGAAACACCTTCATAATCGACCCAAATAATATTTTGAAGCAACTTTAGATTTCACCACGTCAAAAATTTTAGATTTGCGCAGTTTCACCAAAAATGTTATATCTTGGTGTAGAAACGTCGAAGTTATGAACTGTTTGATTTCCTGAAAATTAGACTTCAAGAGGTATAGTAGTATCCAAAATTTGAAATCAAACACTTTGAGAATTATCCCAGATATATTTTGAATCTAACTTTAAATTCCGACACGCTGGTAGTTTCAGATTTGCCCAACTTCTCCAAAATATTTGTATCTTGATGTAGGAATGTCGAAATTACGAACCGTTTGATCCATTGGAAACTTAAATTCTAAATATATAATGTATCCAAAATGCAAAACTTAATGCCTTAAGTATAGTTTCAGATAATATTTTGAAGTCAACTTTGGTTCCTGATATGCCGACAGTTCCATATTAGCGCGACTTCACCATGATTTGTTTATCTTGGTGTGGAAGCCTCAAGATTGTAAGACCCTTTTTAATTTTAAAAAAGAAAAAATGAAATTCAAGAGCTTCATTATCACCAAATAACTTGGGTCCAAGTCTCACTGAATTTGAAATGTCATGAAGGTTGACCAAATAACTTGAAGGTGTGGCGAACGTGAAGGCATAACGGATCCCCGAAATTCAATGCAAATGCTCGGCAACCTCCAAAAATATTAATCATTTCATTGAAGACACCAATTTACCATAGCGGCTTGCCCCTGTTAAATCAAACGGGATCCAAAGTTTAACAGAAGAATGGTATCCCAGCTCGATTTTCAAACACTGATTGAATGAATTACATTCCATCATACTTCATTCGGACAACGATTGGGGGATTATGTATCTTTTGAAATTATGCGACTGAACTCAGAATGAAAATCTAAGCTTCCTACGTACCACGGTGAAGAGGATCAAGTCATACCGTAGTTCAGAATGGGTAGAATTTATTTATTATTTTTTTTTGTGTCCTAACTTTTGCCTAGGCCGCCTCTTTCGAGATTTTCAACCTAGCGGACCCCTTTTTTTTCCTTTTTTTTTTGTGTTCTAACTTTTGCCTAGGCCGCCTCTTTCGAGGTTTTCAACCTAGCGGATTTTTTTTTTGTGGGCCGTTCACAGTTTAGACTCATGCGGGCTAGGAGTATAGGAACATGCAGTTTAGGCTCACGCGTCAAGGAGCGTGGCACTTCAGGATAATACTTCTTCAAAAACTTGCCATTGATAGGGTCGATTCTCATGCCCTCTACATCAACCAGCTTGTAAGCCCCACTTCAATAAGCTTCTTGCACGACATACAACCCATCCCATTTTGAAGTGAACTTCCCTACAGGTTTATAGGAAGTAATAATGGGTCTTCTTATGGAAAGGACTTGATCTCCTACTTGAAAGGACCTCGGGCGAACTCTTTTATTGAAGGCACGAGACAATCGAGCTTGATAACATTCAAGACTTTGTTGAGCTTTCAACCTCTTCTCATCAAGAGCCTCCAACTCTGCTAATCAAAGTCGAGAATTTTCTTCGTCATTGATCCCTTCTTGAATAGCCAGTCGTAATGAAGGTATTTGACGCTCAAGTGGCAAGACGACTTCAACTCCATAAACGAGTGCATAAGGGGTTGCTTGTGTTGGCGTGCGGTGAGTTGTCCTATATGACCACAGAGCTTCCTCCATATGGTCATGCCAATCCCGTTTGGATTTGGAGACGACTTTCTTTAATAAGTTGCATAGTGTCTTGTTGAATGCCTCAGCTAGACCATCGTCGGCAGCATTGTACATCTAAGAGTTACGTTGCTTGAAGCCAAAGAGTTCACAAATCTTGTTCATCAACCTATTGTCGAACGGCTTGCCATTATCTATTATTATGTAACGAGGAATACCAAAGCGATAGATAATGTTTACTCGGATGAAACTTGCAACATTTTCCTTCTTCACCTCCTTAAGAGCAACAACTTCAGCCCATTTTGAGAAGTAGTCAGTTGCAACCAAGATGTATAGGTTCCCATCAGAGGAATTTGGCAGTAGTCCAACAACATCCAATCCCCAAGCGTCAAAGGCCAGGATGCAACAGTCGGGTGCAACACTTCAGGAGGTTGATGAATAAAATTCGAATGGAATCGACAAGCCTTACATCTTCGAGCGTAGTCCAAGCAATCTTTTACCATCGTTTGCCAATAATATCCCATCCTTTTTATATGGAAGTGGAGCTTTGGTCCAGACTGGTGTGACCCACATACCCTAGAATGTGCCTCTTGCAAAGCTTGGAGTGCTCTTCTTCCCCTAAGCATCGCAAGATTACTCCCTTGAACGACCTTCTGTATAGAGTATCTTTGTAGTAAAGGAAGCGAGGTGCACGACGGCGGATTTCAATCCTTCTCCTCGGATTTTTTGGAAGTATCCCATAGCAGTTGTCGCCATTCTTCTTTCTCAACTTCAGAAACAGCGACAAGATGCTTGAGTTTATTTTCTTCACCTTCGGCCTCATTTGGCAACGGTACCACCCATTTTTGGCAGACAGTAACTTGTGCTTGATCAGAAAGGGTTAATGATGAAGCTAGGGCAGCTAAAGCATCAGCCTTGTTATTTTCTTTCCTTGGCACATGCTGAAAGTCACATCACTGAGCCACCCCATTAACTTTTTTGTGTAATCATGATATGGGCGTAGTTCAGGCTTCTTGACCTCGTAACTACCCAGAAGCTGATTGACCACTAACTGAGAGTCACCAAAGACTTGCAATTGAATATTCTTCATTTCGACAGCCATCTTAAGCCCAAGTATTAGTGCTTGATACTCAGCAACGTTGTTAGAGCAGAGTTGCGTCAACATAAAAGAGTAGGGTAGAACTTCACCTTGAGAAGTGACGAATACTACGCTAGCACTAGCTCCTCCGCGATGTGCAGCACCATCAAAGTACATCTTCCATGGAGGCTGAACTACTATGACCATGGCGTCCTCATCAGGTAGTTCGTCAGTTAGCTCCCAATCATCAGGTATAGGGTGATCTACCAAGAAGTCCGCTAACGTTTGTCCTTTTATAGCCTTTTGTGGGATGTACACGATTTCAAATTGTTGAAACTGGAGGTACCACCTCACTAGTCGATCACTAAGGACAGGTTTTGACATCACGAACTTGATGGGATTTGCTCTAGAAACCAAACAAACGACATGAGCTTGAAAGTAGTGCTTCAACTTTTGGATTGAGAAGACTAGCGCCAAACATAACTTTTCAATTGGCGAATAATTCAGCTCATCTGGTGTCTTCATCCTGATTAAGTAGTAAAGGGAGTTTTCTTTCCCTTCACTATTTTCTTGGGACAACAACACTTCAACAGACCTTTCTTGTACTGAAATGTATAGTATCAACGGCTTTCCAAGTATAGGGGTTTCCAAAACTGGAGGCTTCATCAGGTAGGATTTAATGCTCTCAAAGGCATTGCTACACGCTTGGTCCCATTTGAAAGGGACACCTTTCTTCATGAGGCGGCTGAATGGTTTTCACCTCCCAGCTAGGTTTGAGATGAATCTCCTAAGGTATGCTAGCTTTCCTTGCAGACTTTTCAATTCATGAATATTGCGGGGCTCAGGCATTTTCAAGATTGCATCTACTTTAGCTTGATCTATTTCAATCCCTCGATGTCGGACAATGAAACCCAGGAACTTTCCGGAGGTAACTCCAAAGGCGCATTTTAATGGATTCATCCTAAGTTGGTATCTCCGGAAAAACTCAAACACCATTCTCAGGTCTTTCAAGTGGTTGCTTTTCTTTCCTGATTTCACCACCAAGTCATCAACAGAGCATTCGACATTCTTGTGGAGAAGGTCATCAAAGATATTCTGCATATCTCTTTGGTAAGTAGCACCAGTGTTCTTCAAGCCAAAAGACATTACCTTGTAGCAATAAATACCCTTGGGGGTACGAAATGCAGTAAGCTCTTCATCTATTCGCGCCATGCGAATTTGGTTATAGCCTGATGAACCGTCCATAAATGACATTGCCTCGTACCCAGTAGTAGCATCGATCATCAGTTCTGGAATGGGAAGGGGGAACTCATCTTTCGGACATGCATTGTTAAGATCCCTAAAGTCAACGCCACTCAAATCTGGCCATTTTTCTTCCTTACAGGGACAATACTTGAAACCCATGTTGGGTATTAAACTCACGAATAAAGCCAGCTTCGATGAGTTTGTTAACTTTGGTTTCAATCAAGGGAACCAAGTCGGCCTAAAACGCCTTTGAGCTTTCTTAACAGGACGAGCACCATTTTTGATCGCAAGGTGATGGACTGCCACTTTAGGGTCCAAGCCAGGCATTTCTTTGAACTCCAACCAAAGACATCCCTAAACTCCTTGAGTAATTCAATATAAGTGCTTTCTTCGTCAATTTCTAGTAAAGCACTTAGGTAGGTGGGTCTTGGTTCTTCATCGGTGCCAAGGTTAACTTCTTTTAAGGCATCAACCGTTGCCTTTACCCCTTCTTCAAGTTCTGGGGGAGCATCTTTAGCATCTTCATCTTCTTGAGGGTCCCCATCATTGAAGGATATGTGATAACATGGTGAAACATCTTCCAATTTCTCATCATCCTCTATTAGAGATAAAACACCTTGCTTGCTTTGTGCAGTAACATGATACGAAGAACCCACGCTTTCTTCGTCTTCATCACGTTCTTTAGTGTAGACCACAATGTATGGCTTCACCTTCAGTACTTCATCACATGAAACCATGAGTTTTCTTTGTCGCTTCATTCTACAAGGAACCAAACTTTGGAAATTTTTAGAGATCTTATGAATTTTGGGCGAAGCGGGTGTTCTTGTATTTCGATAATTTCTCTAGAACTTATTCCCCTTCTTTAATGGACCCAATCTCTCAAATACAAAAGTTCTCACAGTTGATTTTCCAAGTCGTTCAAAGACGGAAGGCCTGTTAGAAGCGGCAAATTCATCTTCTATAGTGATATAATTGCTACTCGCCCTTCTTATTGAGATGTGCACTGGTGACGGTTGCTTGTATCCCAAACCTTCACGTGGTTGCCTCGTTACAGCTTCTGATGGGAGCTTCCCTAACTTTGACGGCTCATTGGGATTGTATCCATCCTTTGCAAATAGCTTGTAAGCGTTAGGATCAAAACCTTCATCTGTCCGCTTTGTAGGGAGTGCCACTTTCTGCAGAGGATTTTGGGCTACAAATCCTACAAGTGGCTTCGAGGACAACTTTACTGCCTCAATTCATTTTACCGGAAGAGTTAACTCCTTTAGCATGTTAGTTTGTATATTAGATGATTCTCCTTCATCTTTCTTCCTTTTAGGGACATATTGGAGCACATGACTTACTTTTTTGCCATAAGACGTAATATTCCCTCTATGAGATATATTCATATTGGGTTGTACCTCCTCAGTAACAACTTTGGCTTTACCAATAGTCACCTTAGCTATTTTAGTTTTGGGCTCATCATTCTTGCTTTTCATGCCATCATTAACTTTTAGCTCCTTCACAATGTGGTTCTTCAAGTAGAACTTTGCATCGGCGAAGTGTGACTCTGCCTCGATGAATGGCGCATCATCGGTAACTATCTTCTCTCGACTTCACCCTCGTAGTATTTTAAACATTGATGGTAGGTAGATGGAACTACTTTATTCTCATGTATCCAAGGCCTTCCAAGCAAGACATTGTATGAATTCTTTGCATCGATCACATGCAGCCATGCACTTGATTGCATATCTTCAATGGTGATTCCCAGCCTGATCGCGCCTATGGCTCTTTGCCCTCCTTGGTTGTATCCTTGGATCATCACACGACTTTCTAAGAGTTCGTTCATAGGAATACCCAGTTCTTTCACAGTGCGAATTGGCAAAATATTCACTGAGGATCCTCCATCAACAAAAGTTCAATTTACCCTTTCATCACACATATAACCAACCAGGTACAATGGGCAGTTATGAAGAGTGTCACCTAGCAGAAGATCATCATTTGTGAATGTGACTTTTTCCTCACAAGCATTAACTTCTTGAGGAGTGGACTCGATAAACTTTTCCGAAGATGGTGCCGATAGTAGGTCATCACTCCTTTCTTTCCCTTCGTCAGTATGGCAACAAGAGGTATCAATAACCTCATGGGAAATCTTCGTGCGGAACCAACTTGGTAAAAACTCCTCCAAGGTCATTGGATGTCATGGATTTTTAGGGTGGTGCACCTCCACTTTTGATTTCTTTACATGCTTAACTGGGTTCCATCTCCGAGGTCTTTTCACCATCATTTTCCTCGTTGGTTGTTCCATTGATCCTTTCCGTGGGCTCCTTTTGTGTCCCCTACGATGAGTCACCAACGTCCAACCTTTATCATCCTCAGGTTGACCGTATTCAACCTTGTAGTTCTCCAGTAATTCTTCATCTTTACTTTCTTTAGAACTACATAGTTTGTCTGGATTGAATGATCCAAATATGATAGAGACTTGGTTTGCGCTTGCTTTCTCATCTTCAAGCACGATCTTCTTTTCACGAGCCAAGTCTATAACTTTGTCCTTGAAGACAAAGCACTTCTCCAGACGGTGGCTCACAAGTCGATGATATTTGTAGTAATTTGGGTCATCGATTTTCTCAGCTTCATTTGGTCGCTTCATCTCCGGAAGCTCAATGAGATTTAACTCGAGGAGTTCTTCAAAAATAGCTGGCACATCAGAATCCAGAAATGGGTACTCTTTCTCTTGCATTTCTTTTAGAGTCAACTTTCCATGTGGCTTATCTTGAAACAAAGTGGATTTCATACTCTGCTTGCTCACCTTCGTCGTGAACTTCACAGGTGATGTGTTGACATTCATAGCTTCTTTATTTTCAGATCTTGGTACAAACTGGCTCCATTTTCTGACTTCTTTCTTGTCGTTTCCTTTGCAAGGTTCATAGATGGGCAGCCTTTCATTTCCAGCAGAGGCCATGCTCAATTCCATGTCATGGGCACGAGTTGCAATTTATTCAAATGTGCTAGGCTTGATACCTTGCAAGATGTAGCGCAATACCCAATGCATACCTTGGATGCACATCTCTATGCAAGAAGCTTCACTAAGCCTGTCTTTATAGTTGAGGCTTGCATTCCTCAAATAATTGATAAAGTCAATAACTTGTTCACTCTTCCGTTGATGAGTACTTGTGAGTTCTATCATACTCACAGTACGTCTCGTGCTATAAAAGCGATTACGGAATTCTTGCTTTAGTTGATCCCAGTTATCAACAGATCCAGCCTTGAGGTCCGTGTACAAATCAAAAGCATTTTATTTTAATGAAGCGGACAAACTGTTTGACGAGGTAATCTCCATAAGTCCCACCATTATTGCATGTCTCAACGAAGTGCGCCACATGTTGCTTTGGATTGCCTTTGCCATCAAACTGTTGAAATTTTGGAGGTTGATAGCCAGCATGCATCTTCAACATATCGATCCTTGAAGTGTACGCCTTTGCATAGGTAAAGGAGGACTTGGAAGCAACTTCATATTTGTTTCTTATAGTCCCTTCAATAAACTCCTTTAGTTGATTGATTGGAATCATCCCTTCCGAAGAGACTGGAATTTCCTTAGTGGATGCAACTTGTCGTGGGGGAGCATCAATCTCTTGATCTTCTGGGATTTTTCCAGGTGCATGAGTGGATTCTTCTTCCATCAAGATTCCCACCCTATCTGTTAGCTTATCGATTCTAGCATCTTGATTTTCCATGCACTTGGTCAAGCCAGCGATTGCTTCCGTCAAGTTTTCCAACTGCTCCTCCACAGATGAAGTGTTTGTCACCATGGCTTGCATGATTTTTATGGACGACGGAGAGTAGCATGGATTTTCACAGTGATTGATCCTTGATTGGACCACGCTATGTGGTGTAAGTGGGGAGGATCCATCACTTGAAGCATCATCATCTTCCTTCACAGCAGAGTGTTTGGATTCGGAGAGGTCAAGCAGAGCAAGAGTTTTCTTGTTCTTTTTAGCAACATCGCTTCCTCTTTCGGGTGCATTTGCGGAAGATCTTGATCCTTTTGAGGATGAAGATCCGAAAACAGGGGTAAATACGGACGGCACTTGGGGTGCTTGTTGTCCTAACGATCTTGCTTTGCTCCTCGTAACTGGTCCAAAGCTTCCAAAGGTAACTTCGAGTATGTTTTCCACATCAGCATAGAACCTGGAATTAGCAGCCTTGGCGAAAGTTTTACTGGAGTTGATTTTCTTGGAAGCCATTTCGTTGTTCTTGAACTTTGGTGATTGAAAACTTGAGATAAGAGGTAGATATTGTCCCACTAGGAGTGCCAGAATTTGTAGACAATAAATTGCGTCGAGAAAATTAAAATCAAGACCGAAAAATATTACAACAATTGTAGTACTTTATTTTGAATATTATGCGTGTACAATCTCTATGATGTCACGCCCCAAAACCGAGGGACGAGACCGGCGCCCAACCGGATGAATCCGGTCAAGCGAACCTAGATTTGGCTTTCCTACCCGATGCATTTCCCCGTGTTCATAATGTACATTTTATAAGTGAAACAGCAAAATAGAATCAAGCATGCAGTTACAACATAAATACCTTTCTTCTTTTAACATTTTCAACATTAGATATTACCAAAACATACATACTAAGTACAAAATTTCGGATACGGGACCACGATTACGAGTAAGTACAACAACTACCCAAAATATGCTTACAACCCACATAGTGTCTACGGAGCCTCTAAGAGTATGGAGAAGAATACATAGACGTGCCAGTAACAAGGCCCCGGCTATACCTCAAAAGGAATGACATAAACAAAATGAGTCAACATGATTTACACACAGCCCCGAGAGGAAGTGAGGCTCACCAAGACAGCTGAAGAGATGGAGGGAAAAGGCATCACTAACGGCGATGAGCGCTACCTGCTATAGAACCACCTACATCCATTTAAAAGATGTAGCGCCCCCGGAAAAAGGGACGTTAGTACCATTGAATAGCACTAGTATGTATGAACAAACCTACTCTAGATAGGATAAACATCAACAGTCAACACAAATAGAGGCATCAGATAACAATACACCGAGGCAAGGAAAAACACAAACAAGAGTTACCACAACCCTCATCCCGTTTTGCCATCTTTTGGTTAATGTACTTTTAAGTTCATCTTGTTATTATTATTACTGATCCACCATGTCGTTGTCACACGGTGTCCGATCTCTACCCGATCGGATAAGTCATCCTAGGTGAGGTCCGAATTTCAATCACATCACATATAACCACCGTGGCTTGTTATCACAGAGTCTGATCTCTGCCCGAATCAACTAGGCTAACACTGTGGCTTGTGCACAGCACACGGAGTCCGATCTCTGCCCGATCGGCTAGGCCATCTCAACTGTAAACAGTGAGGACAATAATCATCATCAAATCATAATCATATCACAATATCAAGTCATCCATATGTACGACATAAAGTCTGATCCCAGTCAGAACGGGTAGGCCTTCTCACCCCTAGGACATTCTCCTGGTACAATTATGGTTGTTTTAGATCACTTACATCAATTTTAACCTTTTTGATCCCCATCACATATTGTTCTTTGATTCGTCTTCCATATTATTAGAATCCTTTGATTCACATTTCACAACTATTCATCCTTTAATCCATATTCCATAACGATCCACTCCATTTATTCATGTTTCACAATAATTCAACCTCATGTTTCGCATTTCACATCATTACCGTCTCTTTACCCACATTTCATATCATAGCAACTTTTGATTCATATGTCGTACCATTCTAGTCTTTCATAATTACCACACCCATCATATGCAAGGATCACGCACATAGTAGAAGAAGGAATAAAATAATCACAACTCATATACTCAAGTAGCACAACGATATGGTATTAGCATGGAATGACATAGAAGCAAAGATTCCTCAATTAGGCAAATAGAACACATAAATTCCGTAGATATTCGACAAGAGAATCATACCCGGAAAGTGAGCACCACGGGTTTATCCTATGAGGATTAGAGTTAGCCATACATACCTTGAGTTGAAATTTCTCTATAATTTCTATCCAAAATCATCGGACCTTCTAACGCCTTCAATCTAATTTACAATGTGACACATCCAAACTTAGAGTTAGGAACCTTGAACTCATTTGGGAATTTTATCAACAACTATGTGGTCCTTTAGATTAACTAACCCCTCTTTAGTGAAAGATTGCCCTAACTTACTTCCCTTTGCTAGATTATGGAAGATTATTCACATGCATGCAAGGTTTCACTCTTTATTTTCAAGAACCAACCTATGTGTGTTTTATTCTTACACAAAATCTGAGAAATTGGGGAAATAAGGTGAAGACTTACCTTTTTGAGTGAAGAAGATGACAATAACTCGATAATTTTCGGGCTTGAGTGATTTTGGAAAATCAAATTGGATGATGTTGAAACCTTCTCTCTCAAGAACTCTCTTCTTCTCTCTCTATTCTTGGTCAGAAAATCGTCAAAAATGAAGGGAAAAGGTGTTTTATAAAACAGGGGTTCGGGTTTTAAATTTAGAAAATAGGAGCCCCGACACAAAGATGCAGTCAGGAATGCGATCGCATTCCTGCTATACGGTCCGCATTCCTTTCACATAAATGGCCCTCAAAATGGGCCAAAAGGAGACCGGACTACCCAGGTATGCGACCACTATGCGGTCTGCATACCTGTTATACAATCGCAAAGTGTGTCACATAACATCCCTCGCAAAAACCATGGGGAAAGAACGCTACAACTATGCGGCCTGCATTTATGAAATACGATCGCATTCTAGGCCGCATAGATGTCCTCAAAATGGACAACAAACTGTCCAGGTATGCGACCACTATGCAGTCTGCATACCTATTATGCGATCGCATAGTGCGTCGCATAACGCGCAATTTCTGGAAAATTTAATCTTTCAAGTTCTGGGATACTTCTTATTCAAAATAGGATCGTTTTAAGAATTTCTACCGTTACAACAGCACAGGGACCTACTCGGTGTTGCTCCCCCTTTTTCCCTCGCGGAGATCGGGCTTACGACATTGGTTGGGACAACTCGTTCCTTTTGGGAAGGGGGTTTGCATGTTTTGAAGAGTCGCCACCTAACGATTTTAACGGTGCGTTGGGGAACCTAAGGGGTTCAATTACAACTACGTTACTAACCAGAGATTTGGGTAAGGGCTTGAAATTATCCTAAAGGGAAGGTGTTAGGAACCCCTCAGGATCCACAAGTTTGGTTCCCGGCCAAATGGTTTCATGAATTTGTACAATTAGCAAATAACCAGTAAATGCTCAAATAAGAGGGGATTTAAGTCATAAGCATGCAAATGTTTGAAAAGAACAATAAAGAAGATTAGCTTTCGAAAGGATTACGAGCTAAGCACATAAAATGTGTCTTAGGTTTATAATAATATGTATCACATCAATGCAATACCCGGTAATCACTCCTCGAAGAGGGGCTACACGTGGTATTAGCGCATCGGTCATCATATCCATATTCTACCCTTACCACCCCGTAAGGTTATTAAAAATGAGTGTTGGTCTCGACCTATTGCATGCTGTTACCCGTCCCTTCCTATCAATTTCGGAGGAAATTAGGACTTCTATCCTAAAGGGGGGTATTAGGCAGACCCTCAGGTTTTAAAGGTAAAATTTTAGGGCGACAGACAACAAAACAAGTAAGACTGCAGATAAGGAAAGCAGATAAATGCTCAAGTTATTCCTCCACACACAGTACACATAAGCAGCATGTCTCATACACAACTAAGGTCCATATTAATTCAGAATCCTAAAGCATCGTATCTAGGTGATAACACAAAGATAGATTTATTGCATAACTCAGAGAGGAAGTCTTAATCAGGCTTGCCTACTGGTTTTAAGCATGCTGACAGTTAAACATGATCACAAAGACAGTTAAACATGATCTGATTTTTATCTTTAAGTTAATTACCTAAGGCTTGCCTGGGTGTAGGATAACATGCAACAGTTATTCAGATTCTAGGTTATTTATAGCTAATAACATGCAATTCTAGGTGTTGAAGATGTGCAAGGACTAATTACCAGTTTCTTAGAACAGGGGACTGTTCTGTATTTTGACTAAGTGCAGTTAAATAGATACGATCCTATAGCATGATATCTGTTGATACCCAGTTTTTCCTCAAAATTATTTTCAAACTTACATATTACTTTTAAAATCATTTTTTATGTGGGTGGTATTTTTCCACAATTTTTTGTATTTTTATCAACTCAGTTTTCTATTTATTTAGTATTTCTGTATTCAGTAATTATTCATAAATTATATTATAAATAATTTCAAAATGTTTCCCAGCTAAATATGTCATTTTTAATCATATTTAATTTTATTAGGTTTTAATTATTTCATAAATTAACCAAATTAGGCGTTGTTTAACTATAATTATACAAATTTTGCAACTATGGCCTAATAGCGCATTCATGCTATTTTAATTCGATAATCAGTCATTTTTGTGTTTTAATATTAGCTAATTACCTTAATTTTCATCTATGTGGAATTAATTTCATTTTTTACATAATTATTGGCTATTTTAGTAATTATTTATTTGATTTTATGGGTATTCAACTAATAGCCCCATTTTATTTAAAATCTAGCCTATTTTTAAAACCAACCCATCAGATTAAACCAACCCTTCAGCCCAATTAAATACCCAGCCCAGACCCAATTCCATACCCGACCCAACCCCAAACCAATCTGAGTCGTTAATCATATTAGATCAACGGCCCAGATTCCTATTTCCTTCATTAATTCAAACTAAGCCCCCCCCCCCAACCCCTCTTATTCTCACAGACTCACATTTCTCAACTCTCATCTCTCTCTCTCTAGTCTCTTCTAAAGACTTCTGTGTCTTCAGCTCCGATGGCTCTCTTCATCTTCTCCGGCCACCCCTCGTCGGAGACCCTAAAACCTCAATCACTCATGCTTCTCATGGATCTCTTATGCAGGTGTTGTCATCCCTAAGGCTCTCAAAGGGCGAGAACCTGTCTACTTACACCCATGGTGTTCCTGTCTACTTCAAGCCTCCAAAGCTTGATTCCGAGTAGGGTTTATGACCCTAAGGCTCGAGCCAGTACTGTTCGAGGTCTTTCTCATCTTCTCTGAGGTTTTATGTAAAACCCTAATGTTTGAAACTTTCAATTCTTTTAGATCTACCCTAGATATGTGCTTGTTACAAGCTATTATGAGGTTTTCCTTAAAGGTTTTCTATTTTTTCCTAAAAGGTTCTTCACTTCCAACTAGGGTTTTCTAAAACTGTTCTTCGAAAATGATTTCTTAAAATTTTAAGTGTTGACTTGTGTTTTTTCTCATATACTTAAACGGTTTTGCTAAGTATCGCTTTTAATCACGATTTATTATGTTAAAACTTAAGTTTTAACCCTGTATTCTAATTTTATGCTATTTCTATTGAGTTGTTCTTTAGATTTGTATGTGTGTCTATTTCCCATGAGCAGTCCTTGATTATTTCTGTGATTTTACCCTACCATACTTATTAGGGTTTCTGACTATTCATCTTTTGCCTATATCATGACTACCCTTTGTGATTCTGATTTTGTCTATTTCCTGTTTACTGCATTCATGCTCATAATGTCATGTACTGTCCTAAAGCCCTGATTCTATGTGATTCCTACTTTGTGGTGCTATCGAACCTTTGATTATTTTGTTTATTGCCTAATGTGTGTTTATCCCTCTTAAATCAGCCTATTCTTTTAACATGCTTGAATCCCCGAATGATTGTGAGTAGTACTATACTGATTTTCACACGATATTCTGATTTTGAATACTTCCGTAAATACATGAGGCTTGCCATTTATCAGCACTATTTTCGAATCCCTGATCTCCTGTGATTGATACCCTTTGCTGATTTCAGACCTTTGAATTATTTTCAGGCCCTATTTTGTGGATAATTGCACTATTTACTGTCTCTTGACATTGTTTCCTTAATTGAAACTTTCTGAACCTAGCCCTAATTACATATGCTATACTTATTTACACATTTACCTCTTTCCTTACTTATTACCTGTTTATTACCGTTTGAAGTTAACTCCCTTAATTAAGGCAGTACTTGTATTGATTGATTGCACTGATTGATTCCGAGTCCCATGATTGCTGGACAATTGGACTCCTACCTTATTTTACCTAGCCTTCAATTTGTTATATATATTCTCTTTTTAGGACAGACACACACACAAACTAATCTGTTCAAAATCTCTCTCTCACAATTAAAAAACTCTCTACTCTCTCTTCTATGCTAGCTACTACTATTCTAAGTTAGTCGGCTGCAAGCCAAGGCTAACTATTGTGCATCTCCTACGTCCTATTTGTGTTACTGCTTTCTTCACTTCACTGGTATGTTCTAATTTAGATTTCAGTCCTCAAACCAACATGTTTCTATCACTGTTGTAATTCAGGGTGTTTCTAATTTTCTTTACTTATTATTCAACATGTATCTAGGATCTTGAACTCCCCTCTGCATGTTAAGTTAGGATTTATTTGACCAGCATGTTTCTGTATACTTAGCACCTGCTTCTTACGTGAATCTCCATGCCTATGATTGGTACATTAGTTTAATCATGGTCTTAGTTGCTTGGGTGTTAATCTAACCTAGTACTTTACTGTACCCCTAATCCTCTGAACCCTTAGGAGTTTCTGATTGTATGACTATGTGTGTCTGCCTGTTACATGTTTGCCTCACATGTTTTGTATTTGTCCCTCAAATCCCATTACCCCTGTCTGTGATTGTTGGACCATCCCTGGTCTTTTGTGTGATGTTGAACTTCTATTTCCCTCTTCAAAACTGTTTTCTTACTTACCCTTTCTCAAAATTGTTTTCTTACTTAAACCCTTTTAAAAATAAGAAGCACTCTCACATATACTCTTAGAAGTCTAGGTTCTGCCCCTTCTGTGTGAGCATTGCCTTGGGACCCTTGAGCTCCCTCTGAACTTTGACATACAGAGGCTGGACACTCCACACTGCACTTACTCTTTGGTTACTATATCTGGGTGTGAGCACTGCCCGGGTGCCCTTGAAGGTCCTTCGGGAACTTTGACACACCCGGATTATGAGAAGGTTGTGAAATAATACCTGACATTGAGGTTTGGAAGATCTGGACCTAATTGAAGGCTCTCTATAGAAGTAACTTCTTTGGTTATGTAATTCATAATTCCCGGCCTGTAATAATTTGTAAAAAAATATTTGGGAATGGATAGTGAAAAGGGGAGGGTAGTTATATAGGTTATCCAGGTTAAAGGGTAGATACCATGCCTCTAGGTTTACATTTCTTACGTGTGCACTAGAAATTCATGCTTAGGGCTGATTGTATGCAAGCATATCATGCATTAGATATCCTATTCCTTAGGTCCATGTTTATTGTTTCAGCATCCTATTATGGTATTATCGTTTATCATATAGAAATCATGCTCTACGATTAAACGTTAATATAAACCTATTATTCATGTAAACCAGTTCTAATATCATTGTAATGTTGTGGTACACCTAGGAATCATGCTTAGGATAATAATGCGCTAATAAACAAGTCATCCCCATACTTGCTGCATAGCATGTTCAAATACTGCGACTTTATGCATTTAGAAATCTTGCCTAGGAATTCTGCATCCCTATCTGTGCATATTGGATATCATGTCTTAGGACCTCATTCAACACCTAGTTTAACTACTGGTTGCATGAAAAAGGCCCTAAAAATAGTTTCACCATGTTTTCAAACAATTGGTAATAATTCTGTATTTTTGCAACACCTAAGCACAACATGTTTAGGCAAACTAACTTGTAACAGTTCCTTTAATAATCTGGGTAATTACTGATTATTGTGATACGCTTAGGCAATGCTTAGGTGTTAAATCTATTAAAACTGCAAACATACTCCTTTATACCTGCTGCTTGACTATTAATGGTTATAATCAGTAAGAAACTAATAAAATTCATCCTCTGAAATCAGTTGTAAAGCTGCCTCACTATTGCATTCTCACCTAGATATCATGCCTTAGGTTCTGAAGTTAATAAGTCCTTACTTGTGCTTGAGTCGTTCTAATCATGCGCATAATCTGTGGAGGAATACTTGGGCCTCGTATCTGCTTCTATTTGTTTTCCCCTTATCTGAAGTCCTAATTGTCGTTGTTTGTCTCTTAGAATTTATCCTTTAAACCTAGGGGTCAACCTAGTACTTCCTTTTAGGATAGTAGTACCAGCCTCCTCCAGGACTGATAGGATGGGACGGGTAACAACACGCATTAGAGTCTGTGACCAACACACGCTTTAATTACCTTCACGGGGTGGGAAGGGTAGAATATGGATATGATGACCGGTGCGCTAATACCACGTGTAGCCCCTCTTCGAGGAGTGATTACCGAGTATTGCATTGATGTGATCCGTATTATTATAAACCTAGGACAACTTTATATGCCAGCTCGTAATCTTCTTTACTATTTTTCTAAACATCTACATGTTTAAAGCTTAAATCCCCTCTTATTTGAGCCTTTTACTTGTTGTTTGCTAGTTGTACAAATTCACGAAACCATTTGGCCGGGAACCACACTTGTGGATCCTGAGGGGTGCCTAACACCTTCCCCTTAGGATAATTTCAAGTCCTTACCCGAATCTCTGGTTAGCAACGTAGTTGTAATTGAACCCCTTAGGTACCCTAACGCACCGTTAAAATCGTTAGGTGGCGACTCTTCAAAATATGCAAACCCCTTTCCCAAAAGGAAAGAGTTGTCCCAACCAATGTCATAAACCCGATATTCCGCGAGGAAAAAAAGAGGGCGCGACAGCATGGCGACTCTGCTGGGGATTATAGGCTTTTACCATTTCAAATTGTTTCATGAATTTGTGCCTTTATTTTAAATACTTGGACCCTTTCCTATTCCCTTTACATGAAATTAATTATTTAGTTCGGGTATTTACTTTTCTTCAAAAACGAAACTGACATGTCTCTTTGTTTCCTTTTGTAACTGCTTTAAATCACTACTACCATTTTTACCACTTTCTTTAACATGCAAATACGTGACAACTTATTTTAATACTTATTGCATAAATCATGCTCAACATTCATACTCCACTCGTGCCAAACAAAATACTATAGCAATGCTTGATGAGTGGTTGCGCCCTTCCTATATTATCACCCACTAAATTCGGAAATACTTATTTGGCATGGTCTCCAACATCCACCCAAAACTGTTGAGTTGGTGGGAGGATCTGCACTCTAGAGACAACGCTATCGTCAGGAAACACTTGGGTAATCTACCATCTCTTCTGGAAATCCAGCCTAACAAAATGATAGTAGAGGTTGCTACCCTGTTCTGGGATCGTGAAAGGTTCATGTTCCACTTTGGGAACATCGAAATGGCATCTTTGATAGAAGAGATAGGAGGGTTGGCTAACCTAGTATGGGAAACTCCAGGTTTGTTGATGCCTGAGAACCGCACAGGTAAAAGTTTCCTCAAAATGATGGGTCTGAAAAAGGATGCGGAATTGGTATTTTTGGAGGATTCGTACATTCCTTTTGGCTACTTGTATGAAAGGTATGGCTACAGCAAATCATACCGTACCTACCATGACGAATTTGCTATCACCTCTCTGGGACACGTCCATCGCCAAGTGTTCGTGTTTATGGTTTGCTTTTTGGGTTTGATCGTGTTCCCGATGAAAAAGGAAATGATCCATAGCAGGCTAGCCATGGTAACTAAGACCATAATGGAAGGGGTAAATGGACAAGATTTCAGCATTGTGCCCATGATCGTTGCAGACATATATCGGGCCTAAGAAAGGTGTCAAAAAGGAGCAAAACATTTTGAAGGTTGCAATTTATAACTTCAACTCTGGCTCATGGAACATCTCCAAAAAGGCGAATATCGACATGATATTCACCGCAGAATGTGTTATGACCACATCGCTTTCCATCACCCGAAGCGAATGAATTATATCCCTGACATGTTCGCTCAGCCTGAAAATGTTGAGGGATGGGTTGATCTTTTCAATAACTTGACTGAAGAATAGGTTCAATGGATGTTTGAATGGTTTCCAATGGATGAGTTCATCATTCGATCCCGAGACGCATCATTCCTGATACAGATTGGTCTAAGGGGGACATACCCCTACGTCCCTCTTCGAGTTATGAGGCAAGTATGAAGGAAGCAAGTTATCCCTAGGGTCGAGAAAATGATCCATCTTCGAGCCGACTTTCAAAATAATGACAGTCCTCACAAGTGCCAAGCTCAGCACCTGTGGCACTGCAAGGTTATACTTGACAAAGACAACATCGAGCCAGACAGGTATCACGCCGGTTGTACCCCTTTCTATCTTGGTTGGTTAGAAGAGGATCTAGGTGGTCAGAGCAGGCCGGGGCACGTCCGAGGTCACAGGTTTATAGATGAAAGGGCCGAGGCACAAGTCAAATACAACCAACTGCGTAAAAGGATCCGGGAAAGCGAGGATGACCACTACCAGATACATGAGTCCAACAAGAAACTGATCGAGGAATGGAAGGACATGGCTATTAGCGCCAACAAGAGGCTGTGGTACTTGGAACGAGGTATAATCGAGCTGGAAGAAAGCTCATCAAAAGAATTGAAGATTGTCAAAAGACTGAGGGAGCTGCAGGGGGATACCTAGCCAGAATCTACCTGCTGCTAGAACTTCGCGAGCTGGGAAAATTGTACAAGAAAAGCAAGAATGCCGAGTCTAGGGAAGGTCCTTCTGGGACCAAGTAGATAGGAGTGTCTTTATTTTTCTATCAATGTAATAAGGCCAACGGCCATTAGTGACTTTTATTTTTCTATATCGTTTTGGGGATTTGTCTATTTTTCTTAATCAATAAAATAAGGCATTTAGCGTTTTAAGTTCTCCAAATCAATTTGTCGCTAGGCCTACCTCAGGCACAAAGAGGTTCTTAACTTAGGATGCACTTTACATTTCCGCATTATGTGTTTAAATACCGCAATATTCTTTTTCATGATCCTCACTGACTTGGTTACCTTTTGTTTTTATTTCTTTTTCTTACTCCCCTCCCCAAAGGTTAGTTCGTGCATTCTGGCATCATCAGCCTATCGCACCAGATTCAAGGGCCCTCCACCTACTCCTCCTCCTAGTCCTCCTAAAGGCAAAGATAAAGGCAAAAGTAAGATGGAAGAGTCCAGCATCACCAGAAAGGAGAATGTGATTGAACGGGTGAGACCACTGATGGCCGAGGTATTCAGGTCCTGCATGAGAACATGTCACCACTTGAACAGAAATTGCTAAAATTTCAGGAAGAACTCGATCAAGTTCAGAATCTGGCCAACTTGTCATTTTCCCCCAAAGAATCAAACTCTCCCATCACGCCACTCCCCCAAAGAATCAAACTCTCCCGACGCAGTGCAATGCTTACCACACCTCAAATAACACTCCACTACTCATCCCAAAACCTCAAAACCCCACAAGGACCATTTCCACACCTATAACAATCCCATATATGTGGAAACCGTGACTCACTCCACTCCGCCTATCCCACAGGCGTCCGAGTCTGACGAAAAGGATTTACTTATCAGGAACCTGGCCGAAGAGCTTAGGAAACTGACCAGCCGAGTCCAGGGTGTTGAAGGAACCAGGGGGATTGAAGGGTTGAATTATGAAGACCTTTGTATCCAACCTGATGTCGAACTGCCCGAGGGGTACAAACCTCCAAAGTTTGGAATGTTTGACGGTACTGGTGATTCGAGAGTCCATCTGAGGACCTATTACGACAAATTGGTTGGCGTGGAAAAGAATGAAAGAATCCGCATGAAGTTGTTCATGAGGAGTTTGAAGGGAGATGCATTGTCTTGGTACATCAGCCAAGACCTCAAGAAATGGTCAAACTGGGTAAGCATGGCGTCTGATTTTGTGGACAGGTTTAGATTCAACACAGAGAACGCACCAGATGTGTTCTACATTCAAAATTTGAAAAAGAAACCTACGGAAACCTTTCGCGAGTATGCTAATCGGAGGTCCGAAGCCGCTAAATTCAGACCTGCTCTAGAGGAAGAACAGATGAACAAGTTCTTTGTCCGGGCTCAGGACGCGCAGTATTATGAACGGTTAATGATGGTTGAAGGCTACAAGTTCTCTAAAATCATCAAATTGGGTGAGGGGATTGAAGAAGGTATTAAAAGCGGTATGGTTACAAATTTTGAAGCCTTGCAAGCCACTAACAAGCTTCTACAGTCCGGTGGTGTGTCTAAGAAGAGAGACGTGGGAGCCGTAATGGTCGCACAAAGAGCCAAGTCCCTGCTCAAATACCAAACCTATCCACTCACATACCATCCAACCTCGAATTACCAAGCACCCTCACCAAATTACCATGCTCCATCACCTTCCTACCAAGCTCCACCGCCCACATATCAACCTGCTTGACCCAGATATTCACAACCCGCTCCTGTCTACCACACTTATAATTCCCAGCCATCCCATTACCAATCACCCCCTGCACGCCAAAACTTCCCTAGACCTTGTCCTAATTTGATCGCTGCCCTCCAAAGCAATACACCGCCATAGCCGAGCCCATTGACCAGCTGTATGAGAAGCTCAAAGATTCTGGTTATGTCAGACCTATCCCTTTTGCCACCCCTGAGAACCCTTCTCAGTGTGTTAACCCACACAAATCATGTGCATACCATTCCGGCATGAAAGGGAACACCATCTAAGAATGCCGCTCTCTGAAGGACAAAATACAGGCTCTCGTTGTCAACAAGATTATTGTGGCAAAAGACCCACTCCAAACGTCCTCGACAATCCTTTGCCAGACCATAAGGGTAGATGTATCCATATGATTGACATAGAAGATGATTGGGATCCCGAGGGGTCAATCGGGTTGATCGCAGAAGGCGATGACCCAAAGAAACCCGCAAACCGATCATAGTCCAGATTCAACCATTTGAGGCTACTGAGGTGAATATGTCTATACCATTTGAGTTTGAAGCAGCGCCACCTGCAAAGTCACCAGTACCAATTGAAGTGGAGTTTGTATCTCCAGCAAATGCACCGGCATCATTCGAGGTCACAGTCTTGCCACCACGTACACATATTCCGTTTGAAGTAAGGATGGCTGCACCAATTCTGGTGGCAATGTCAACCACGCCACCCTTCTATTCAAACGCTATCCCTTGGGACTACACATCCGAGGAAAGAAGGAAAGGCAAGGTCAGGTCTGAAGAAGCTGTCGCAGTACAGGGTATGACGAGAACTGGTAGGGTCTACACCCCTGAGCATCTGGCCGAGTCAAGCAAGCAGGCTGCCAACCGGCCTCCCCTTATCGAAACAGGTCCCCATGATCTTTGGAGAAAGGTACAGGCTAAGGAGTATTCAATCATCGACCAGCTAAACAAGACACCAGCACAGATATCCATCCTCTCTCTGCTGCAGAATTCCGAAACACATAGAAATGCTTTGTTGAAAGTGTTGAGTGAAGCATATGTGCCAAACAACATCACTAGTGGGGAAAGGGCCAACATGGTAGGCCAGGTACTAGAGAGCCATAAAATAACTTTTCATGAGGATGAGCTACCACCTGAGGATTGGGGCACAACAAAGCATTGCACATCACCGTGCAATGCGAAGATCATTTCATCACAAGAATCTTGATCGATGGAGGTTCCAGTCTTAACATATGTCCGTTGATAACACTCAAGAAATTGGGTGAAGGGATACATGAGATAAGGGATGGGGCGATCAATGTGAAAGCCTTCGATGGTTCTCAGAGGTCCACCATGGGGGAGATTAGTCTATGTCTGCAGATGGGACCAACTTTATTCGAAGTGGATTTCCAGGTGATACATGTGCCAGCATCCTACAACCTGTTGTTGGGACGACCCTGGATTTAGGCTGCTGGGGCCGTAGCATCAACGCTACATCAGGCGGTAAAATTTGAGTGGAACCACCAAGAGGTGATTATTCATGGTGATGGTAGAAACCCCATTTATAGTCGTCAAACTATTCCGATAATTGACAGAAAAAGGAAGATAGGCAGAGGAACTTACCATCACATTGAACGGGTCAATGCTATCGATAAGGACAAGTAGTGGGACAACAAGATTGAGAGCATCCTTAACTTGAGAGGATATGAGCCAGGCAAAGGGCTCGGTAAGAACCTCTAAGGGATCATGAAGCCCATAAAGCTCAAGGAACATGGCACCACTTTCGGTCTGGGTATGAGTACACTTGGCAGGAATTAAACAACTGGTCGCCACCTTGGCGCGGTCCCTATTACCCTTTGGAGCAGTCGATACCTCATCTTGAGCAGACTTTCAAGCAAGCCGACACTATTTACGGTTCAGACGAGGAAGAAGCACTTGCAGCGATGAGGAGTTTGTTCCTAGAGGACGAAGATATGGATTGCTGTGTTATTCTCGAGGGGGAGGGGGAAGAAGGCCCTTCCATACAGACTGTAATCAAGGGGACATATCTCAAGAACTAGTCTATCAAGACAACCAAAGCCCGACGAGCCTCGGGGTAGCAAGGCTAAAACAAGCATTATTTACTGTTTTATTTACTAAATTATTTTCCTTTTCCTGCATTTTTCAATTTCTACAGTAAAGATATTCAATGTCCAAAACAGTTATTCAATCTATCAAAGCATCTTCTAAATTTCTCTTACGAATCCGATATTTATTGCTATTGTTTTCTCTCATTACTTTATTTATACAGCATTACTACTACTTGTCTTGATGAACCGATGACTGTGCCATGCAACGAGACAACGCATCAAACAGACATTGATTCAGATGAAGATGACATACCTGACGAGATTGTCAAAGAAGTTGAGAACTTTGAGGACAGACCGAAGTCCAACCTGGACGAGACTGAAGTTATCAACCTGGGAGATTCAGAAAACATCAAGAAGATACTAAGGAAGATGATAGAAAGGCACAACCAGTGGCATGAAAATTTATCATTCGCTTTATTGGGATACTGCACCACTGTCCGTAGATCAACAGGGGCAACTCCCTATATGCTAGTTTATGGTACAGAGGTTGTAATTCCTGCCGAAGTGGAGATTCCATCTCTAATAATTATACAGGAAGTTGAGCTCAGCGATGCAGAGTGGGTAAGAAGCCGTTATAAGCAACTAGCCCTCATAGACGGGAAGAGAATGAATGCAGTATGTCATGGTCAACTGTATCAGAACAGAATGTCCAGGGCCTTCAACAAGAAAGTCAAGCCAAGACAGTTCACACTAGGGCATCTGGTGTTAAAGAAAATCTTTCTGCATCAAGATGAAGCCAAGGGGAAGTTCTCTCCCAACTGGCAAGGTCCGTACATGGTTCATAGAGTGTTGACAGGAGGAGCACTCATACTTGCAGAAATGGACGGAGAAATTTGGCCGAAACCGATCAATTTAGATGCAGTCAAGCGCTACTATGTGTAATCTTTATGATTTCTTAGTGATGTAATTTTAACTACACCTGACCTGATTCCTGTTTAAGAGGGGATACGTAGGCAGCCCTATGGGTTTGGTCACAATTCAATAAAAATCTATTTTTCCCCGCAATTGGAAACTGGGGCATAATTTTGAGGAGGGCCCTCAAAATTCCGAAGCGAGTAACAGTCCACAAGCATTCACCCATCCAACTGGGGCAGAATTTTGAGAAGGACCCTCAAAATTCTAAAGCAAGTTCAGCCAATCGCCGCGCGAGCAGCGGTCAGAGGCATCCACCCAGCAAATTAGGGCAGAATTTTGAGGAGGCTCCTCAAAATTCCGTAGCAGAAGAGGTCGCAATGTCTCAAGCCATGTCATGTCGTCGGTTCATCTAAAAAAAGAAAGAAAAAACTACTTTAGATTATATATTACAAAATCATGCATATTTATTTTTTCTGAAGCAGCTTGTTTAGCGAACGCTACCCCAATGACACAGACAATATCATCATGATCAAGCAAACGAGCTAAGCAGGGCCAGCAGGAATGCGAACTAACCTTTCCCCTTTACAAAACTCACTATTTTTCTTTGGATGCAGGCACAAAATTGCAAAAATCCCTGAAATATATTATCCGCTCAAATGACATACATCATTCCTCAAACTCGTCATGCCAACACTTATTATCAGCACAAACAATGATTCATTATCACAATGCTCTACCGCAATTTAATACCAGCTAAGAATTTCTGTTGTCCGTCCTTAAATATTGCATAAGGCTACCTTTCTTCCTTCCGAGACTAAAAAATGTCTCAATCCACATTCGCATATTGCATAAGGCTACCTTTTTGCCTTCCGAGACTAAACGTTGTATCTATTTGCATTTGTATATTGCATAAGGCTACCTTTCTGCCTTTCGAGACTAAACTCCATCTGCATTCGCATATTGCATAAGGCTACCTTTCTGCCTCCGAGACTAAACGTTGTCTCCATTTGCATTCGCATATTGATTAAGGCTACATTTCTGCCTTCCGAGACTAAACACTGTCTCCATCAACATTCGCATATTGCATAAGGCTATCTTTTTGCCTTCCGAGACTAAACGTTGTCTCCATCTGCATTGCATAAGGATACCATTCTGCCTTCTGAGGTTAAACGCTACCACCATCTGCATCTGCATTGCATAAGGCTACCTTTCTGCCTTCCGAGACTAAACGTTGTCTCCCATTTACTTTTCAAAAGCAACCCCTGTGTCTATCATTCGCTTCCTTTCGGGCTAAGCTCTGCCCTTTTTAATTCGCAATACTAAGCTCTGTCTTATCAGCATCATGCTATTGCATCTTCATGGGCTGAAATATCGCCAACTTATCTAAATGCATCATCATTCGAAGGCACTATCTTCATGGCCCGAGAACACCATGTCATGGCCTGAGGATCCCTTTTTATCAGCTTGCATATCATTATTCAAAGGCATCATGGTTCGGAGGCACCATCTTCATGGCCCGAGAACATCATTTCATGGCTTGCGAATCCTGCATCAAGCAATTCATGGCCCAGGACATCATGGTCTAAGGACATCAT
This sequence comes from Nicotiana knightiana, assembly GCA_005239525.1. NCBI lineage: Eukaryota > Viridiplantae > Streptophyta > Magnoliopsida > Solanales > Solanaceae > Nicotiana > Nicotiana knightiana. Next base: position 1,618 of record ML432072.1, on the reverse strand, counting down.
CCTTAATCGTCCAAAGACAGAATTCATAGTCCAACCGGAATTTGCATCATGTTTAAATTACGTACGATATATGCTTGTTATTCATTTGCAGGTGATCCGGCTAGCAACATCCATCCAGGCAGGAGCGGTCCTGCTCCAGCTTTCCTAACTATCCCATAAGCCGCTTGATCACCTAACCCTGCACTTTGCGTCCGTCCTTGTAAAACTTCATCGGAATACTTCGTCGGTGGCTCCTGAACAACATATGACCTGATTCCTATAAAACCAGGGATATGTAGGCAGTTCAAAAACCAGGGTGCAGCCCAAATCCCTTCAAAATCATTTCGCTTGGTCAAAATTGGCCATCATATCTTTACCCGACAACTCTTTCATCCTTCCCGGGTAAAGAGGAGCAGCTGTTGATACCCAATTTTTCCTCAAAATTATTTTCAAACTTACATATTACTTTTAAAATCATTTTTAATGTGGGTGGTATTTTTCCACAATTTTTCGTATTTTTATCAACTCAGTTGTCTATTTATTTAGTATTTCTGTATTCAGTAATTATTCATAAATTATATTATAAATAATTTCAAAATGTTTCCTAGCTAAATATTTCATTTTTAATCATATTTAATTTAATTAGGTTTTAATTATTTCACAAATTAACCAATTAGGTGTTGTTTAACTATAATTATACAAATTTTGCAACTATGGGCTAATTGCACATTCATGCTATTTTAATTCGATAATCAGTCATTTTTGTGTTTTAATATTAGCTAATTACCTTAATTTTATTTTCATCTATGTGGCATTAATTTTATTTTTTACATAATTATTGGTTATTTTAGTAATTATTTATTTGATTTTATGGGTATTCAACTAATAGCCCCATTTTATTTAAAATCTAGCCTATTTTTAAACCCAACCCATCAGATTAAACCAACCCAATACCCAACCCTTCATCCCAATTAAATACCCAGCCCAGACCCAATTCCATACCTGACCCAACCCTAAACCAATCTGAGTCGTTGATCAAATTAGATCAACGGCCCAAATTTCTATTTCCTTACTTAATTAAAACTAACCCCACAACCCCTCTCATTCTCACCGACTCACATCTCTCTACTCTCATCTCTCTCTCTCTCTAGTCTTCTAGAGACTTCTGTCTCTTCAGCGCCGATGGCTCTCTTTATCTTCTCCGGCCACCCCTCGTCGGAGACCCTGAAACCTCCATCACCCCTGCTTCTCATGGATCTCTTATGCCGGTGTTGTCATCCCTAAGGCCCTCAAGGGCGAGAACCTGTCTACTTACACCCATGGTGTTCCTGTCTACTTCAAGCCTCCAAAGCTTGATTCCAAGTAGGGTTTATGACCCTAAGGCTCGAGCCAGTGCTGTTCGAGGTCTTTCTTATCTTCTCTAAGGTTTTCTGTAAAACCCTAATGTTTGAAACTTTCTATTACCCTAGATCTGTGCTTGTTACAAGTTATTATGAGGTTTTCCTTAAAGGTTTTCTATTTTTTCCTAAAAGGTTCTTCACTTCCAACTAGGATTTTCTAAAACTGTTCTTCGAATACGATTTCTTCAAATTTTAAGTGTTGACCTGTGTTTTTTCTCATATGCTTAAACGGTTTTGCT
>ML432070.1:79590-89977 GCA_005239525.1 Nicotiana knightiana | reverse complement strand
CCGGATTATATTTGCAACGCCCGCTTAGTCTTCTACAAGACATAGTTGAGCGTGATCACCTACCTCGGGCACAACGAGGCTCCCAACTTAGGACACACTTTTATATTCCTGCACTATGTGTTTAAATACTACAATATTTTCTCATGATCCTCACTGACTTGGCTACCTTTTGTTTTTGTTTCTTTCTTTTTATTATTCCCCTCCCCAAAGGTTGGTTCGTGCATTCTGGCATCATCATCATATCACACAAGATCCAGGGCCCGACGAGCCTCGGGGTAGCAAGGCTAAAAAAAGCATTATTCACTATTTTCTTTACAAAATGATTTCCTTTTTCGCATTTTAATTCCTGCAATAAGATCTTCAATATTCAAAAAATTCGTTCAGTTTATCAAAAGCGTTTTTGAATTTTTCTTATGAATCAATATTTATTGCTATCATTTTTCTCTCATTGCTTTACCTATACAACATTACTATTACATGTCTTGATGAACTGATGACTGTGATATACAACGAGACAACGCAACAAACAGACGTAAATTCAGAAGAGGATGACATACCTAACGAGATTGTCAAAGAAGTTGAGAATTTTGAGAACAGACCTAAGTCCAACCTGGACGAGACTGAAATCATCAACCTGGGAGATTCAGAAAACATCAAGGAAACACGAATCAACATTCATTTGTCGCCGTCAAAAAAGAAAGAATACGTAGAATTTCTAAAGGAGTATGAGGACATATTTGCATGGTCGTACGATGACATGACTGGTCTAAGTACATCCATTGTGGCTCACAAATTTCCAACCAATCCAATGTGTCCACCGGTAAAACAAAAGCTCAGGAATTTCAAACCCGACATGAGTTTGAAAATCAAAGAAGAAGTCACCAAACAGATCAACGCCAAGGTTCTCAGGGTAGTTGAGTACCCAACATGGTTAGCCAACATTATGCCAGTACCAAAGAAGGATGGGAAGGTCAGAGTCTGTGTCGACTACCGGGATCTCAATCGGGCTAGTCCGAAAGACGGCTTCCCTTTGCCAAATATACATATCCTGATTGACAATTGCGCCAAGCATGAACTACAATGATTCGTGGATTGCTTCGCTGGTTATCATCAGATCTGGATGGATGAGGAAGATGCTGAGAAAACGACTTTCATTACACCGTGGGGAGTGTACTGTTACGAGATGATTCCATTTGGCCTGAAGAATGCAGGGGCCACCTACATGAGGGCTATGACTACCATCTTCCACGACATGATTCAAAAAGAGATCGAGGTATACGTGGATGATGTTATTATCAAGTCTAGTAAATCCACTGACCACATGGAAGATTTGAGGAAGTTCTTCAAAAGGTTGCGGAAATACAATCTAAAGCTGAACCCTGCGAAGTGTGCATTCGGGGTTCCTGCTAGAAAGTTGCTCGGGTTCATTGTCAGCCGCCTAGGAATAGAATTGAATCCGTCAAAAGTCAAAGACATTCAAGAACTACCACCGCCAAGGAACAAGAAAGATCTGATGAATTTCTTGGGCAGACTTAATTACATCAGCCAATTCATAGCACAGTCTACAATTATCTGTGAGTGGATCTTCAAGATGCTGAAGAAAGACGCTGCAACAAAGTGGACCGATGATTGTCAAAAGTCTTTCGACAAAATCAAGGCATACCTATCAATACCACCAGTCTTGGTAGCGCCTGAGCCAGGTAGACTTCTGTTACTCTACCTTGCAGTGTTAGATGGAGCTTTCGGCTACGTTCTGGGGCAGCATGATGAAACAGGAAGAAAGGAGCAAGCCATTTATTATCTCAACAAGAAGTTCACTCCGTACGAGGCCAGATATTCTCTATTAGAACGCACTTGTTGTGCTTTGACTTGGGTAGCCCAGAAGCTGAGGCATTACTTATGTGCCTACACAACGTATCTCATATCGAGGATGGATCCATTGAAGTACATCTTTCAGACCCATGCCCACTAGCAAGCTAGCAAATGGCAAATCCTGCTGAGTGAGTTCGATATTATCTATGTGACTTAGAAAGCAGTCAAGGGACAAGCACTGGCATACCATCTTGCTAAGAACCCTGTGGACGGAGAATACGAATCTCTGAAATTGTATTTTCCTGATGAAGAAGTATCATTCATAGGAGAAGACATTGCAGATCCTATGACGGTTGGAGAATGTTCTTCGATGGAGCGGTGAACTTCAAGGGAATTGGCATTGGAGCAATCCTAATATCAGAAACCGATCAGCATTATCCGGTATCTGCCAAACTTAGATTCCCCTGCACCAACAATATGGCAGAATATGAAGCCTGTATCTTAGGGCTCAATATGGCCATTAACATGAACTTCTAGGAGCTGTTAGTGATTGGTGACTCAGATTTGCTGGTACATCAGGTACAAGGAGAGTGGGCTACCAAGAACTCCAAGATACTGGCGTATATGCACCACGTATAGGAATTAAGAAAGAGGTTCACAAAGACGGAATTTCGGCATGTCCCCAGAATCCAGAATGAGTTCACCGATGCATTGGCTACTTTGTCCTTAATGATCCAACACCCGGACAAGAATTTCATTAATCCTATTCCTATAAATATCCATAATCATCCAGCTTATTATTCCTATGTCGAAGAGGAAGCAGACGTAAATCCTTGGTTTCATGACATCAAAGAGTATTTGGAGAAAGGAGATTACCCGGAGCTTGCGAATTCCACTCATAAATGCACACTTCGAAGACTATCCAACAATATCTTTCCCACCGGAGGAATCCTGTATAGGAGGACTCCCGATTTAAGGTTATTAAGGTGTGTCGATGCAAAAGAAGCATCAAAACTACTAGAGGAAATTCATGTTGGGACCTGCGGTCCACATATGAACGGTTTTGTTCTGGCAAAGAAGATACTCTGAGCTGGTTACTTTTTGATGACTATGGAAACAGACTGCATCCAGTATGTCCGAAAATGCCACCACTGTCAGATACACGCAGATATGATAAAAATACCTCCAAAAAAGCTCAACGCAACAAGCTCACCATGGTCGTTCGCCACCTGGGGCATGGACTTTATTGGATTTATCGAGCCTGCCGCCTCCAACGAACACATGTTCATTCTGGTAGCCATCGATTATTTCACCAAATGGTTCGAAGTCGCATCCTACAAAGCAGTGACTAAGAAAGTCGTGGCAGACTTTGTCCGCGACCGTATTGTTTGTCGATTCTGCATTCCTGAGTCAATCATCACCGACAATGGTTCCAATCTCAACAGTGACCTGATGAAAGCTATGTGTGAGGATTTCAAGATCAAACACAAGAATTCCACAGCTTACAAACCTTAGTTGAATGGAGTTGTAGAAGCCGCCAACAAAAACATCAAGAAGATACTAAGAAAGATGATAGAAAGGCACAAGCAGTGGCACGAGAAGTTATCATTTGCCTTATTAGATATCGCACCACAGTTCGCACCTCAACAAGGGCAACTCCCTATATGCTAGTTTATGGTACTGAGGCTATTATTCATGCCGAAGTTGAGATTCCATCTCTAAGAATTATACAAGAAGCTGAGCTCAGTGATGCAGAATGGGTAAAGAGCCATTATGAGCAACTAGCCCTCATAGACGGAAAGAGAATAAATGCAGTCTTTCATGGTCAAATATATTAGAACAAAATGTCCAGAGCCTTCAACAAGAAAGTCAAGCCGAGATAGTTCACACCAGGGTAGCTGGTGTTAAAGAAAATCTTTCCACATCAAGACGAAGCCAAAGGGAAGTTCTCCCCCAACTGGTAGGGTACGTACATGGTTCACCGGGTACTGACAGGAGGAGCACTTATACTCGCAGAAATGGACGGAGAAGTCTAGCCAAAGCCAATCAATTCAGATGAAGTCAAACGCTACTATGTGTAATCTTATGCTTTCTCAATGATGATGTAAATTGAACTATGCCTGACCTGATTCCCATTTAAGAGGGGATACGTAGGTAGCCCTATGGGTTCGGTCACAATTTAATAAGAATTTCATTTTCCCTGCAATTGGAAACTGGGGCAGAATTTTGAGGAGGACCCTCAAAATTCCGAAGCAAGTTCAGCTGATCGCCTCATGAGCAGCAATCAGAAATGTCAACCCATCAAACTAGAGCAGAATTTTGAGGAGGACCCTCAAAATTCCGTAGCAGGAGAGGTTGCAATGCCTCGAACCGTGGCACGATCGTCGGTTCATCTACAACTATTTTAGATTATATGTTTATGTTATACTTTTACAAAAATCGTGCATGCTTATTCTTGAAACAACTTGTTTAGAAAATGCTACCCCTAATTATGCAGATTGTATCATCAGATCAAGCCGAACGAGTCAAGTAAAGCCAGCAGGGATACGAACTAACCCTCCCCTTTACAGAACTCACAATTTTTCTGTGAATGCAGGCACAAAGAACAAACACGCAGAGAAGTCTCAAGTTTCATCACGATCGCAAATGCCAAAGTTCGATGTCCACACAAAAGGACGAACATGTTCAAAATCACAATCCGCAAAACCATCATACTTGTCGTCATCTATTATCAATACAAATAATGCCCCGCAGTCACAATACCCTCAATAATTGCAATGTCGCAATCTATCATCAGCTAAGAATTCCTACCGTCATTTATTTTTCTACATAACGCTACCTTTCTGCCTTCCGAGACTAGACGCTGTCTCCATCTACATTCGCATCTTGCATAATGCTACCTTTCTGCCTTACGAGACTAAACAATGTCTCCATCTTCATTCGCATCTTGCATAAGGCTATCTTTCTGCCTTCCGAGACTAAACGATGTCTCCATCTGCATTCGCATCTTGCATAAAGCTACCTTTCTTCCTTCCGAGACTAAACGATGTCTCCATCTGCATTCCCATCTTGCATAAGGCTACCTTTCTGCCTTCCGAGACTAAACTTTATCTCCATCTGCATTCGCATCTTGCATAAGGCTACCTTTCTGCCTTTTGAGACTAAACATTGTCTCCATCTGCATTCGCATAAGGCTGCCATTCTGCCTTCCAACCTGCATAAGGCTACCTTTCTGCCTTCCGAGGTTAAGCTCTACCTCCACCTGCACCTGCATAACGCTACCTTTCTGCCTTTCAAGGTTAAGCTCTACCTCCACCTAAATTTGCGTAAGGCTACCTTTCTTCCTTCCGAGGTTAAGCTCTACCTCCACCTGCATTTGCATAAGGCTACCTTTCTGCCTTCCGAGGTTAAGCTCTACCTCCACCTGCATTTGCATAAGGCTACCTTTCTGTCTTCCGAGGCTAAGCTCTGCCTCCAATTTACCTTTTCAAGAATGACTGATGTATCAAGCATTATTTATTTCGATTTCCTTCGGGCTAATCTCTGCCACTTTAATTCACAAGACTAAGCTCTGTCTTGTTAGCATCATAATATTGCATCTTCATGGGTTGAAATATCGCCAACCTATCCAAAAGCGTCATCGTTCGGAGGAACCATCTTCATAGCCCGAGAACACCATGTCATGGCCTGAGGATCTCTTTTTATCATTTTGCATATCATTATTCAAAGACGTCATGGTTCAGAGGCACTATCCTCATGGCCCGAGAACATCATTTCATGGCCTGCGAATCATGTATCAAGCAATTCATGGCCCAGGACATCATGGTCTAGAGACGTCATCCTCAACCGTCCAAATACAACATTCACGGTCCAACGGGAATTTGCATCATGTTTAAATTACGCACAATATATGCTCGTATTATTTATTTGCAGGTCATCCCGGCAATAGCGGTCCCGTTCCAGTTCTCTTAATCATTCTCGTAGGCCGCTTATTCACCCAACCCCATACATTGCGTCCGTTATTGTAAAGCTTCATCGGTATACTTCGCCGATGACCCCTGAACTACATACGGCCTGATTCCTGTGAAACCAGTGATATGTAGGCAGCTCAGAAACCAGGGCGCGACCTAAATCTCTTCAAACCGTTTTGCTCGGTCAAAATTGGCCATCATATCTTTACCCGACAACTCTTTCATCCTTCCTGGGTAAAGAGAGGCAGCTGTTGGTACCCAATTTTCCCTCAAAATATTTTTAAATTTGCATATATACCGGCAAAATCACTAGCATTTTTTCCATAATCTTCCATATTTTTATTAATCTCTTTTCCAAATTATTCAGTATTTTACACTCTATAATTATGCATAAATTGTATTATAAATAATTTTCAAAATATTTCCCAGCCCAATATACTATTTTTTTTATCCTATTGGGATTTAATTATTTCAGAAATTAGCCAATATGGCATTATTTAGCTATAATTACAGTAATTTTATAATTATAGCCTAATTATATGTTTTATACCATTTAAATTAATAATTAGTCATTTTATATTTTTAATATTAGTTAATTACCTTAATTCTAGTTATTTAGCATTAATTTCATTTTTTATAATTACTAGATATTTTTATTAATTATTTAGCTATTTTAATGGGTATTTAACTAATGGCCATTTTTAATTTTCAATCATAGCCCAAATTAAACCCAAACCCACCTGATTAAATTCGGACCCCTACCCATTTAATTAGCCCAAATACCAGGCTCAAAACTTAAAGCCACCCGACCCAATCCCCCTTTTAATCTGGACCGTTGATCACTTTTGATCAATGGACTCGATTAATTCTTACCATAATTATACCTAAGACTACCCCCTCCCCTTCTCACATTTTCACTCAGACGCTCATCTCTCTACTCTCTCTCTCTATTTCTCTAGCCCCCTCTAGAGACATCCAGTCTCTCCACCTCCGATGAGGTCCGTTCGTCTTCTCCGACCGCCTCTTTGCCGGAGGCCATGGAATCCTCACCATCCTCAGGCCTCCCATGCCTCCTTTGTGCCGGTGTTTCCATATCTAGGGTCTTCAAGAGACCAGGGTTCACTCTCTCACACCTTTGGCCCATCTCAGGCCTTCATGGCTCGATCTCCAGTAAGATTTCCCTACTTTCCGGCTAGATCTGGTAGTACCGACTCTCTCTCTCTCTGGGTTCTCTCTTTGAAACCCTAACTTCTAAACTTTCGATTCTTTTAGATCTGTAACAGATCTATACGTATTATGAGGTTTTCCTGTGTTTTCTTTAAAGATTCTCCTATTTTTCGAACGATTCTTCGTTTTTCTAAAACTAGGGTTTTAAAATTCTTTTCAAAAACAGTTTTCCTTTGGGTCTCTTAGTATTATTTTATGATTCTATTGTGTTTAAGCATTATTTGAGCTGCTCCCTTCTTGTTTAATTCATTTTGATAAAAAGCCCCATTTTTTTTTGGTACAATCTGTGAGTCCAAGCTTTGTTTACAATAATGTTTTACATGTTCTATTGCGACTTCCTTACTCTCGTGAAACACTATGTGATTTTTACTCTATACTTGCAGTTAGGGTTTCTGATTCTTTGTCTCTTTTGCCTAAGCCATGATCGTCTACTGATTCCTTTAATTATTTTCCATGTTCTGATGCGAATCCTTAATTTCGTGATTAGGGTTCCTAATTTTTGCTTAACATGTGTTATTTCGTTCAAATCAATATTGTTTTATCATTTTGAATCTTTGAATAAGTGTGATTAGCACTTTGTTGATTTTTACACCATATCCTTTACTGATTTTGAGCATCTCCTTAAATATGTCATATTTTCCTTTAAGTAATATTGGTTTCCTATAATTTGAGGGTTTCCTGACTGATTTTTTAGGATTTGAGTTATCTCTTGCCTTATTTCCGTGAATAAACATGCTGTCAAATTGACTTTCCTTAATTAGGATATTCTGAATCTAGCTCTAATCACATGCTCTATACTTCTACTACTACTTATATGTTAAAGTCAGCTTTTCAATGATTTCTTTCCTTATTTTTGTTACTGTTTTTTACCGTTTGGACATTGACTCCTTAATTAAAGGGAGTACTTGCCTTGATTATATGTTGATTGATTCTGAGTCCCCCGTAATTATTGCTGAAATGTTAGTTTACCTTATTTGACTACCTGTTTTCAAACTATAAATACTTTGGTCTTTTATTAGCATAACAGACGAACACACACATTGTTCAAACCCTCTCTTACTCACATACATATTCTCTACTTCTCTTCTCTTGATCACCTGCTATCACTAGTTGGTTGCAAGCCAGGACTAGTTATTCTATTTGCTTAGTCTTCATTCTGTACTTGCTATCCTCCAACTGGTATGTCTTCCATTTATATTTAAGCTTCAAAACAATATGTTTCTTTGGATATTTCAATTCATCCTATTCCTAATCTGCTTTTACTTATGGTTCTGTTGTTCTACTTGCAACTAGTTTCGTATGCTCTGCTGTTTAGTTCTTAATACCTTTCCCCTTTAGTCTCAGCATGTGTACTCACCCCTTGCATGTTTTTAATATTATTCTGCTTATGTCTTCTTTTGATTCCTAGTGTACTACAATTGCACTATGTATACTCCAAACCTTTTCCTGAACCTATGTGTAACTATGTGTATTGTATGTTGTCCTCTCCCCAGTACTCCCTCAATCTGCTTCTGTTTAGTTCTTGGCATGAACTCTTGGTGACCTACTGTGTTTGTGACTGTTTGGGTTCTATACCAGTCTGTGATACTCTAGTACTTCTCTAATGATAACTGGTATCCTAATCTGTTTCTATGTGTCCCCGATCCCTGCTTCCTTGTTGTTGATACCCAACTTTTTCTCAAACTATTTTAAAATTTGCATATATACCTTCAAAATCACTCTTTATAATAACTGATATTTTTTCGTAATTTTTCATATTTTTATTAAATTCTTTTCCAATTTATTCAGTATTTTTATATTCAATAATTATTCATAAATTGTATTATAAATAATTTCAAAATATTTCCCAGCAATATATCATTTTTAATCCTATTAGGATTTGATTATTTCACAAATAGCTAATTTGGCATTATTTGGCTATAATTACAATAATTTTGCAGTTATAGCCTAATTATACATTTTATGCCAGTTTAATTCAATAGTTAGTCATTTTCTTCAAGAGACCTGGGTTCACTCTCCTACCCCCTGAGCTTTTACTCACCATTCTCCGGCCACCTCCGGTCGTCCAAGTAAGATTATGACTTTTGGGGTTTAAACCAGTAAGTTTTTGAGGTTTTCTTATCTTTCTGGGTTCTCTTTGAAACCCTAAATGTTTAAAAACTCTCCCAATTCTTTATATCTATGGTAGATCTGGGTGTATCCTAAGTTACTATGCTATACTTCTTAAAGGTTTTCCGATTTTCCCAAAATGGCTTTTCATCTTCAAACTAGGGTTCTTAAAACCCTTTTTCAAAAACGCTTTTTCTCTTGATTTTTTGTATTAATCTATGAGTCTCTATGTTTAAAACGTTTGCTTAAGCCTTCTCCTCTATTCGAGTTATTCTGTTCAAAACCATAATTTTTCTTAGTTCTAATCATAGGGTTCTGAGTTGTTTTTGATGATATGTTCTATTATGTTTACTGTTTTCTCCTGGAAATTCCATGATTTTGTGGTTTTTACCCCAGGTTTACCTATTAGGGTTCCTGACTATTCACTTATTTTGCCTATATCATGTTTGCTCTGTCGATTCGTACTGTGTTCTATATGAATCCCTAACCTTTGCATGATTTTACCTTACCAGTCTTCTTGAGGTTCTGATTTTTGTCTATTATGTGTTATTGTGCTTATTCTCATAATATCGTGATAAATCAGTTCTAATCTTTTCTATTTTTTGAATCCCTGATTCCTTGTGAAATGACACCTTACGGATTAATTTCTGACCTTAGTCCATTTTTTATCTTGTTACATGATTTATTTGTTGTTAACTGATTCCCATTCCCTTAATTAGACTCTGTGAACCTAGCCTCTATTGTATGCTTGTACTGATTTGAAATTGTTTCCTTATATGTCATATGCATGTCACATATGGGAACTTTCCTTATTTGTTGTTTTTCCTGCTAGCCGTTTGGACTCAATCCCTTCAATTAAGGGACACTTATGCTAATTTCACACTATTTTGAATATTCCTCTAAGCTACATATTGTACCTTTCCTTATTCATTGTCTGACAATGCCGTTTGAACTCAATCCCTTCAATTAAGCGATACCTATACTGATTGTGTACTGATTGATGCTCAGTCCCTAATTACTGGTTTATTTTGATTTCCTGCCTTATTCACTACTGGTTTTCAAAAACTATATATACACACTACTCTTTCATTAAGAAAACACGGATATAGACCTGGTTCTACTCTCTCTTGCTCACACACAAACAAAATCTACTATTCTTCTCTCGATTGTTTGCTATTGCTAGTTGGCTGGAAGCCAAGACTAGCTATTCTACTTGCCCTTTATTCTGCATTTGCTGTCTTCAACTGGTATGTTTCCAGTTTATAGTT
>ML432070.1:44555-68660 GCA_005239525.1 Nicotiana knightiana | reverse complement strand
TATTCTATGAGTTATATTTTTCGTATGATGGTCGTGTGCTACGTTTTGAAGTCAAGCGAGTTGTGGAACAAAAGTTGGCAAAGGTCTTCGCAAATTACATTCATAATGTGCTAAATATTTGGTCAAATGTAACTGAGATTTTCTCTCAATATTCTTGGAATTATTGGCTGATATACAAACCAAATTTAAGATCTATGAGTCTAGTTTCAAACTCATTAAACCGTTCATCGATACGACATAGTAGTAGATAGATATTTGCAGTTTTGCGAGACTGCGCAGACATCATAAGTGACAAGTAGGTGGTTCACTAAAGCTTTTTGAGAAATAAATTTCGTGTGTTATATGAGGTTTTATTGGGATATATTATATACCAAATTTAAGGTCTTTCAATTTAGTTTCCAACCTCTTAATTTTTTGTTCATACGACATCCGGATAAAAAGATATAAGCATCGGAAGATGGCCCAATGCTAGGGTGCCAAGCTAGCACCTCTTTGACTTTTCCAAAGTTGATATATATATGTCTTAGGTCGTCTTTCTCTTCATTTTTCAGTATAACAATACCAGAGAACACCCATAAACATATCCTTAAGCTCTCTTCTAGGGTTTCAAAGAAGATTATCATCCCGGGCATGAAATCGAGAAGCGATAACATCAAAACGATCCCTACGACGTAAGTGCCATTATACCACCTCTCTTTTTTCTTTGTGGTTAGAGTTTTGGAAGGTAATCCATAGTTAAGAAACGTCTAATATCTTTATTTAAGTGTTTAAATATCAAGGAAGGTTGATAAATGTGTTTCCTAATAGTTAGAACTCACGGGACGATGATCGGAAGCCGTGAGTTCGAGTTATTTGACAAAAGTGGACTGTTTGTGGGCTGTTTCGTGTTGGCCTCTTGTGCTGATGTTTTATGGAGTTTTGGAGGATAAAAGGTGTGGGAAAAAACACATAATGACGGAATGGTGGGCTGGTTTTTCGTCGTTATTTTTGTTAAGGTCGTTTGACACTACTACGGTGGTCGTTTTGTGTATGAAGAGATTGCAGCGTATTGGGCTGTTTTGTAGTATTTTGTGGTGTATATAAGGCTGGAAAATAATGTGTATATATTGTTGTTGTGTTCTTGTGCTGTTGGTGTTATCTTGAATTTGGAGGAAGTAAGAATAATAGGGGAGATGCTGCCCGTTTTTATACAAAATAAAATTGTCGTTCGTTGTACGATAGTTGTACCTTTCGTAACTATATGATAGTATTATTATCTTTGTTGTAGATTAAGGGGCGAAGAGGAGAGTTCAACTTGGTGAGTGGAAATATTGTGATAACGTATGTTAAGGCTCTTCCTTCATTCTTTTGGCATGATCTAAAGTGAAACGAATGTAAATTATGCGCTATTTAATAATGAATCTACTCCTAGGAACTAAGGTTGTCCATGTTTTTCTATCCTTAAAAAGTTATTCTAAGAAAGTATGTATGATCCTTGAGTCCTAGTGAATATCATATTGATGGTATGATGTCCATAATGTTAATCAAAGGTGAAACTACCTTACATCACTCCGAAAGGTTTAAAGCTTGATTCCATGAGTCCAGCATGCATTATATATAGTATCTATTTTACTCTATCGAGCTGCGCTATAGTCGGCCGGGTACGGCACCTATTGTGCAACCACTTATCATTTGGGTTTACCGAGCTCCACGTGGCCGGGTACGATTCTACCGAGCCTTATGATGGCCGGGTATGTTTTTACCGAGTCCTCTACGAGGCCGGATATGATATGATGATGATAATGCCCACAGAGTCGGATGTTTTTTAAAGATTATATATATATATATATATATATATATATATATATATATATATATATATATGTATCACGCATTTCATGTCACTATCTCTCAGAGGCACTCAGATGCTACATGTTGTATCTCCTAATTTCTTTACATTATTGTTCTTAGTTATGCTATTCTGCCTTACATACTCAGTACTTTATTCGTACTGACGTCCCTTTTGCTTGGGGACGCTGCATTTCATGCCCGCAGGTCCCGACAGACAGGTTGACAGTCCTCCTAGTAGGCTATCGGCTCAGCGGAAGGTGTTGTTGCACTCCACTTGCTCCGGAGCTGCCTATTTGGTCAGTATGATTGGGACATGCATTGACTGGTATGGCGGGGACCTGTCCCGACCTTTTTGATGTTTATGTACTCTTAGAGGATTATACACAAANGTAGGTGGTTCACTAAAGCTTTTTGAGAAATAAATTTCGTGTGTTATATGAGGTTTTATTGGGATATATTATATACCAAATTTAAGGTCTTTCAATTTAGTTTCCAACCTCTTAATTTTTTGTTCATACGACATCCGGATAAAAAGATATAAGCATCGGAAGATGGCCCAATGCTAGGGTGCCAAGCTAGCACCTCTTTGACTTTTCCAAAGTTGATATATATATGTCTTAGGTCGTCTTTCTCTTCATTTTTCAGTATAACAATACCAGAGAACACCCATAAACATATCCTTAAGCTCTCTTCTAGGGTTTCAAAGAAGATTATCATCCCGGGCATGAAATCGAGAAGCGATAACATCAAAACGATCCCTACGACGTAAGTGCCATTATACCACCTCTCTTTTTTCTTTGTGGTTAGAGTTTTGGAAGGTAATCCATAGTTAAGAAACGTCTAATATCTTTATTTAAGTGTTTAAATATCAAGGAAGGTTGATAAATGTGTTTCCTAATAGTTAGAACTCACGGGACGATGATCGGAAGCCGTGAGTTCGAGTTATTTGACAAAAGTGGACTGTTTGTGGGCTGTTTCGTGTTGGCCTCTTGTGCTGATGTTTTATGGAGTTTTGGAGGATAAAAGGTGTGGGAAAAAACACATAATGACGGAATGGTGGGCTGGTTTTTCGTCGTTATTTTTGTTAAGGTCGTTTGACACTACTACGGTGGTCGTTTTGTGTATGAAGAGATTGCAGCGTATTGGGCTGTTTTGTAGTATTTTGTGGTGTATATAAGGCTGGAAAATAATGTGTATATATTGTTGTTGTGTTCTTGTGCTGTTGGTGTTATCTTGAATTTGGAGGAAGTAAGAATAATAGGGGAGATGCTGCCCGTTTTTATACAAAATAAAATTGTCGTTCGTTGTACGATAGTTGTACCTTTCGTAACTATATGATAGTATTATTATCTTTGTTGTAGATTAAGGGGCGAAGAGGAGAGTTCAACTTGGTGAGTGGAAATATTGTGATAACGTATGTTAAGGCTCTTCCTTCATTCTTTTGGCATGATCTAAAGTGAAACGAATGTAAACGATGCGCTATTTAATAATGAATCTACTCCTAGGAACTAAGGTTGTCCATGTTTTTCTATCCTTAAAAAGTTATTCTAAGAAAGTATGTATGATCCTTGAGTCCTAGTGAATATCATATTGATGGTATGATGTCCATAATGTTAATCAAAGGTGAAACTACCTTACATCACTCCGAAAGGTTTAAAGCTTGATTCCATGAGTCCAGCATGCATTATATATAGTATCTATTTTACTCTATCGAGCTGCGCTATAGTCGGCCGGGTACGGCACCTATTGTGCAACCACTTATCATTTGGGTTTACCGAGCTCCACGTGGCCGGGTACGATTCTACCGAGCCTTATGATGGCCGGGTATGTTTTTACCGAGTCCTCTACGAGGCCGGATATGATATGATGATGATAATGCCCACAGAGTCGGATGTTTTTTAAAGATTATATATATATATATATATATATATATATATATAATTATGTATATATATGTATCACGCATTTCATGTCACTATCTCTCAGAGGCACTCAGATGCTACATGTTGTATCTCCTAATTTCTTTACATTATTGTTCTTAGTTATGCTATTCTGCCTTACATACTCAGTACTTTATTCGTACTGACGTCCCTTTTGCTTGGGGACGCTGCATTTCATGCCCGCAGGTCCCGACAGACAGGTTGACAGTCCTCCTAGTAGGCTATCGGCTCAGCGGAAGGTGTTGTTGCACTCCACTTGCTCCGGAGTTGCCTATTTGGTCAGTATGATTGGGACATGCATTGACTGGTATGGCGGGGACCTGTCCCGACCTTTTTGATGTTTATGTACTCTTAGAGGATTATACACAAATGTCAAGTATATGGATATTTGTATGGCCTTGTCGGCCTATGTTTTGAGTTTACAAATGGTCATGTCAGCCTTATAAGAGCGTACGTCACATGTATACGTTTCTATATCATGTTAGGTCGTCATATGTCTAGCATTCCCTTATGTTTTATTTCGATTATGTCATGATGACCATTTTTGCACATTTACCCGTGATAGTATGATAAGAAAGATATGTTATGTTGGTACTCGATTGAGTAAGGTATCGGGTGCCAGTCGCGGCCCATAGGTTGGGTCGTGACAACAACATGGTATCAGAGCACTAGGTTCACGTAGGTCTCATAAGTGATGGGCAGACCTAATAGAGTCTTGCGGAACAGTATGGAGGCGTCTGTACTTATCTTCGAGAGGTTATGGGGTGTTAGGAAACTACTCTTTGTGCATCTTTTATCGTTCAATTGATGGTATATTGAATTTCCTTCTTCTATTCTCTCACAGATAGTGAGGACGCGTACGGATAACGTCGCAGGATCGGGAGGAGCTGTTCCCCCTATTGCTATAGGCCGAAGCAGAGGCCGGGGGAGGGCACCGGCCCGAGGTAGGGGACGAGGGCGTCCCATAGCTTCCCTAGTTACACCACCAGTGAATCCAGCAGAGAATCCTATTGTAGAGGAGCAGGGTGAGGTGCCCACATCAGATCCTGCCCCGATGGATTTTATGACAGCGCCAGGCTTTCAAGAGATTATGGGCCATATGATGCGGTTCATGGATACTATGACTCAGGCTGGTTTATTTCCAGCGGAACCAGCCACATCTCAGGTGGGAGAGGGAGCACAGACCCCTACTTCCCAGGCTCTTGGACATGCAGTTACGGTATATCAGACTTTGTGTGCACTACCCGCGGATGGGGCCCATCCATTTGCAGCAGTAGCACTTGAACCTAGACCAGTTGCGGACGGCGATCCACAGAAGTTATTGGACAGGTGGACTAGGCTACACCCTTCTGTCTTTGGAGGTGAGCGTCATGAGGACGCTCAGGATTTCATTGATACGTCCAGGGAAAGACGGCACAACATGAGGATATTGGAGTCTTATGGGGTTGACTTCACTACTTTCCAGCTGTAGGGCTGGGTCAATAGATGGTGGCAGTCTTATGTTCTTGGAAGACTAGCGGGTTCTCCTCCTATTGCTTAGGGCCAGTTCACACAGATTTTCATGGATAGGTACATTCCACTCTCTGAGAAGGAAGAGTTGTGGTATCAGCTTGAGCAGGGTCAGATGTCGGTGACCGATTATGAGGCGAGGTTCTCCGAGTTGTCCCTCCATGCACTTATAATACTTCCTACTAACGCAGAAAGAGTGTGGAGGTTTGTTGCAGGGTTGCACTCTGGTATTAGGGCCAACATGGCCCCAGAGGTCGAGATGGGGACTCCTTATCAGCTAGTAGTGGAGATTTTTCGGAGGATTGAGTGCTACTATTTGAGAGGTAGAGAGCAGACGCAGCAGGACAAGAGGGCCCGCTTCTCTGGAGAGTTTAGAGGTGCCCCGGCTAGGGGCAGAGGTCAGCTTGGGAGGGGCCAGCCCAGCAGGGCCCCATATTTGGCACCCCATCACCTCCTCGAGGTGCTCCAGTGAGGCCTTATTTTAGTGCGATGCCGGAGAGTTCTTACCGCCCGCCATTCATTCAGGGTTCCTCAGGCGGGTATTCTGGTCATCAGGGTTCTTCCAATACTTATTTTAGTGCCATGCCAGAGAGTTCATACCGTCCACCAGCCATTCAGGGTTCCTCTAGTGGGTATTCAGGCCATCAGGGCCAGTCTTCAGGGAAATAGTCTATAGTGTCAAGGGGTTGTTATGAGTATGGAGATCCGGGTCACATGAAGAGGACCTGCCCCAGACTTCGCGGCAAACCAGTGCAGTAGGGTCAGCAGCCCATGATTACAGCACCGGCTGTCCGACCGCCCAGAGGCGGAGGACAGGTTGGGAGGGGCCGTCCTAGAGGTGGAGGCCAGACAGGGAGAGTTCAGCCAGCTATTGCTTAGTCAGGTGGAGGCCAGCCAGTCGGCGCTCCGGCTAGATTCTATGCTTTTCCGGCCTGACCAGATGCATTAGCCTCAGATGTCATGATCACAAGTATTATTTCTGTCTGCGGTAGGGATGCTTCAATATTATTTGATCCAGGGTCTACCTATTTATATGTATCTTCTCTGTTTGATCATTCTATGGATATTCCTCGTGAGTCCTTGGGTACTCGTGTTTATGTGTCCACTCATGTGTGTGGCTATTTGGTTGTGGATCGGATCTATTGGTCCTGCATGGTCACATTCTATGGTTTCGAGACTAGATCAGATCTCCTGTTACTTGATATGACCGACTTTGAGGTCATCCTGGTCATGGACTGGTTATCTCCATATCACGCCATCCTAGATTGCCATGCCAAGCCTGTTAATTTAGCCATGCCCGAGTTGCCGAGATTGTAGTGGAGGGGTTCCTCATTTTGTACAGCTAGTCGGGTTATTTCTTTTTTGAAGGCTCAACGTATGGTCGAGAAGGGTTGTTTGGCGTATCTAGCTTATGTACGGGACACCATCGTAGAGTCTCCGACGATTGATTCAGCGCCAGTAGTCCGGGAGTTCGCCGATGTGTTTCCTTCTGACCTTCCAGGCATGCCGCCAGATCGTGATATTGATTTTTGCATTGACTTGGCTCCAGGCACCCAGCCTATATCTATTCCATCGTACCGTATGGCTCTGAAATAATTGAAAGAATTGAAAGAACAGTTTGAAGAGTTGCTAGCTAAGGGATTTATCAGAACGAATGTATCACCTTGGGGTGCGCTAGTATTATTTGTGAAGAATAAAGACGGGACCATGCGAATGTGCATTGACTACCGCCAGTTGAACAAAGTCACCATCAAGAACAAGTACATGTTGCCACGCAAAAATGATTTTATTTGAGCAGCTGCAGGGTGATAGAGTGTTTTCTAAGATTGACTTGAGATCGGGGTACCATCATCTGAGGATTCAAGACTCAGATGTTCTGAAGACTGCCTTCCATACTAGATATGGTCATTATGAGTTTCTTGTGATGTCCTTTGGCTTGGCTAATGCCCCAGCGGCATTTATGGATTTGATGAACAGGGTGTTCAGGACTTATATTGATTCCTTTGTTATTGTCTTCATTGATGACATCTTGATCTACTCACGTAGCCTGGGGGAACACGAGCAGCATTTGAGAGTAGTGCTCCAGACTTTGCGGGAACAGAAGTTGTATGCTAAGTTCTCCAAGTGTGAGTTTTGGTTGGATTCTATGGCGTTCTTGGGGCATGTTTTATCATGAGAGGGTATTAAGGTGGATCCCAAGAATATTGAGGCGGTTCAGGGTTGGCCTCGTCCTACTTCAACGACGAGATCAAGAGTTTCTTGGGGTTGAGAGGTTATTATCGCCGGTTTGTGGAGAGTTTTTCATCCATTGCAGCACCTCTGACTAGACTGACCCAGAAGGGTTTCCCGTTTCGATGGTCTGACGAGTGTAAGGCGAGCTTTCAGAAGCACAAGACAGCTTTGACCACAGCCCCAGTTCTAGTGTTTCCTTCCAGTTCGGGGATATATACAGTTTATTGCGACGCTTCACGCGTTGGCTTGGGATGTTTTTTAGTGCATGAGGAATTAGTTATTGCATATGCTTCACGTCAACTGAAGATTCATGAGAAGAACTACCTTGTGCACGATTTGTAGTTGGCAGCGATTGTTCATGCTCGTAAGATTTGGAGTCATTACTTATATGGGATGTCTTTTGAGGTTTATACAGACCATCGTAGTTTGCAGCATTTGTTCAAGCAGAGGGACCTCAATTTGAGGCAGTGTAGATGGCTTGAGTTACTGAAGGACTATGACATCACCATTCTTTATCATTCGGGCAAGGCAAATGTGGTCGCAGATGCCTTAAGAAGGAAGGCAGAGAGTATGGGTGGCTTGGCATTCATTTCAGCGGAGGAGAGGCCACTAGCTTTGTACATTCAGTCCTCGGCTAACAGACTTGTGCGGCTGGACATTTCAGAGCCCAGTCGAGTTCATGCATGTGTTGTTGCTCAGTCTTCATTATTGGGACAGACTAAGGCTCGGCAGTTTGATGATCCGCATTTGGAAGTTCTCAGAGATACGGTACTATAGAGTGGTGCCAAAGAGGTTTCTATGGGCGAGGATGGTGTTATGTGACTTCAGGGTCACCTATGTGTTCCTAATGTTGATGGCCTAAGGGAGAGGATGCTAGAGGAGGCACATAGTTCAAGGTATTCTATTCATCCGGGTGCTACGAAGATGTATCGTGACCTGAGGCAGCATTATTGGTGGCGGCGGATGAAGAAAGACATAGTGGATTATGTAGCTAGGTGCCTAAATTTCCAGCAGGTTAAGTATGAGCACCAGAGGCCAGGAAGCCTACTCCAATAGATGACTACACCTGAGTGGAAATGGGAGAGAATCGCTATGGACTTCGTAGTTGGGTTTCCACAGACTTTGCGGAAGTTCGATGCAGGTTGGGTTATTGTTGACAGGTTGACCAAGTTGTCACACTTTATTCCAGTAGCCACTACTTACACTTTAGAGAGGTTGGCCTAGATTTACATTCGGGAGATAGTTCGGTTGCACGGTGTGCCTGTATCCATCATATCAGATAGAGGTCCTCAATTCACTTCGCATTTCTGGAGAGTCGTACAGAGTGAGTTGGGCACCCGTGGAGAGCTCAACATAGAATTCCATCCACAGACCGACGGGCAGTCGAAGCGTACAGTTTAGATATCGGAGGACATGCTCAGAGCATGTGTGATTGACTTTGGAGGGCAGTGGGATCAGTTCTTTCCCTTGGCCGAGTTTGCTTACAACAACAGTTATCAGTCCAGCATTGAGATGGCTCCATTTGAGGCTTTATATAGTCAGCGATGTCATTATCCCATCGGGTGGTTTGAGCCTGGCGAGGCTAAGTTATACGGTACTGATTTGGTAAAGGATGCATTGGAAAAGGTAAGGTTGATTCAGGAGAGACTTCGCACGGCACAATCCAGAAAGAAGAGTTATGCGGATCAGAAGGCGCGTGATGTATCATTTATGGTCGGCGAGAAGGTTCTCTTGAAATTCTTGCCGATGAAGGGCATTATGATATTCGAGAAGAAGGGCAAGTTGATCCCAAGGTTTATAGGTCCATTTGAGGTGTTGAGGTGTTGAGGCGAGTTGGGGAGGTTTCTTATGAGCTTGCTTTACCTCCCAGCCTATCAGGGGTTCATCCAGATTTTCACGTATCTATGCTTCGGAGATACCACGCGGACTTATCTCATGTGTTAGACTTCATTACCATTCATCTAGACGAGAGATTGGGCTACGAGTAAGAGCCAATTGCTATTGTTGATAGGCAGGATCACTAGTTGAGGACCAAGAGGGTTTCCGCAGTGAAGGTCTAGTGGAGGGGCCAACCAATCAAGAAGGCAACTTAGGAGCCTGAGGAGGACATGCGGAGGAGATATCCACACTTGTTCAGCACTCCAGGTATGATTCTAGACCCGTTCGAGGACGAAAGTTTGTTTAAGAGGTGGAGAATGTAACGACCCGACCGGTCGTTTTGCTTTCTATAACCATGTACCCCTAAATACAACTCCTCGTACTTGCTTTTACTGATTTATGACTTGCGGGGATGGTTGGTTTGGGATTTGAAAGAGTTTGGGTTGAAATCGGAACACTTGGTTCCTTAAGGTTGGCTTAAAAAGGGTAAGTTTGACTTCGGTCAACATTTTGAGTAACCGACCTCGGAAACGGTATTTGACAGTTCCAATAGGTTTGTATGATGATTTTGGACTTGGGCGTATGCTCGGAGCGGGTTTCGTATGACCCGATAGCGTTTTGACGCCAAATAGTGAAAGTTGGATTCATGTAGGTTTTAGAAGTTCTATAAATGTGGTTTGGAACGCGTTTTGGTGTTATCGAGGTCCAAACAGAATTTCGAGATTGGGAATAGTTCCTTAATGTCATTTAAGACCTGCACAAAAAATTTGGTATCATTCCGAGTAGTATAAGTATGTTTCGGCACGTTGCAAGTAGATTGAAGAACTTGAAGTTCATAAGTTTGATTCAATTGGTTTTAGGGTGTGATTCTTAGTTTTAATGTTGTTTCGGGTGTTCCGAAGGTTCGAGCAAATTTGTTTTATGA
Source organism: Nicotiana knightiana (assembly GCA_005239525.1). NCBI lineage: Eukaryota > Viridiplantae > Streptophyta > Magnoliopsida > Solanales > Solanaceae > Nicotiana > Nicotiana knightiana. The sequence continues at coordinate 58,346 of ML432070.1, read as the reverse complement.
TTTCAAACTTGTTGGTATGTTTGGAGGGGGGACCGGATGCCATTCAGACGTCGCGAGTCGAGTTCAATCTCAAAAGGAGCTACTAGTGCACCAGTTCTGGTGCGTCCGCACCTGCAGTAGGGCAACCGCAGGTGCGAGATCGTAGGTGCAGGAGAAGCAACGCAGATGTGTCCCAAGAGTGGAGCCCAGGTTCTGCAGATGCGGTCCCTCTTCTGCTGAAGCGGAACCTCAGGTGCGATCACCCGTCCGGAGGTGCGTTCCTAGCCGGTCCAGCCCATTTCCGCAGATGCGGACAATTGTCCACAGAAGCGAGACCGCAGGTGCGGTCAACGCACCGCAGGTGCGGAAGTTGCTGAAGGCAGTGGCCTTCATTTAATATGGGAGTTTGTCATTTTTGACTCACTTCACTCCATTCTTGGGCGATTTGGGAGCTTCTAAAGGGAAGATTTCAACCTAGCTTTGTGAGGTAAGTAATTTCTACCTAATGTGAGTTTAATGCATAGTTTATGGGTAGATTACAATATGTAAATTAGTAAAATTTATGGGATTAGAGTAAAATCTAGAGTTTTGATAAAAATAAGATTTAACCACGAAATTTGTTATGGAATATATTAAAAATCACATATTCTTGATCCTAAGGTTATGAGTAACGATTTTCTTCGAAAATTTTCGGAATCCAGCACGTGGGCGCGGGGGTAGATTTTAGGAATCTTGTAATTTGAGTTGGGTAATCATTCTAATAGTGGAATTATGAACTTTGGAGCCTATATTGATTAGTTTTTACCGTATTTGAATAGTTTTGGATTGTCCGGCTCCGGTTTGAGGGTTTAGGTGCATTCTTGAACTCGGAAGTAAGCTTTGAGGTCAAGGTAAGTCTCCTTTCTAACCTTGTAAGAGGGAATTATCCCCATAGGCGAAATAATTAAATTTGTGTTCCTAATTGTGGGGGCTACGTACACACGAGGTGACAAGAGTCCATGTGTAGCTACTATTATGCTAAGTCCGGGTAGTTTAGAACCCAAAAGCATACTTTACTTGTCGTACTTGAAACATTATTGTCAAATTAAATTGTTTAAATCATATCGAACTTGTCAAAGAATTTCTAAAAAGGTTAAACATCATTTTCTTGACCGTTAAACAGAAGTTGACATTTCTTTGGGTAATTGCTTTCTTGATGAATTCTTAATTGACTGTTTGATGTGTTTATTTGTATTTGACTGTGTTGCATGTATGATTCGCTAGCGGAGTAATAAAATCATCTATGGTTCGCGCCGTTCGACCCTCCGGTAGTGTACATTTTATTATTTGTTGAATCGGGCCGTACGACCTCGACATTATTTGCGCATGCTATTTGCTTGGTACTTTCTGTGATTTGAACTGCTTTAAATGTCTTGAAATATAAATTGTTAACTGAAATGATGGAAACTGAAATTTTAATTATGAAAGGACTTGTCACTTCCTGTTACTATCTGTTATTTATTCATGACATCCATGCTTAGCCTCACACTTAATTATATTATTTTGGCCCTAGTAAGTGTCAAGTCGACCCCTCTTCACTACTTCTTCGAGGTTATACTGGATACTTACTGGTTACATATTGTTTATGTACTCATACTACACTTCTGTACTTAATTGTACAGGATCTGAGGTAGGTGCATCTAGCTACCTGCCCGGTGTGCGTTCCTGATACTTGACCGAGATTCCACGGTGAGCTGCCTCTTTCTTATGCCGTTCAGCAGCGTGCTAGAGTCTCTCTTTTGTTTATTACTGTCTATTCTATTTCAGGCAGTATGATAGTTATATTTTGTACATTCTACTAGATGCCCACACACACTTGTGACACTAGATCCTGGCACACACATTAGTAGACTATTATTTTGGGTTGTAATCATATAATTATGACCTCTTTTAGTCACTTTCGTTTAAATTGCCTTAATAATTCGTTATTTATCGAATGCTATAAATTACGACCTCATTAGTGTGAACGTCTTCAACCTTCACGTACATTTCCAACATTTTTATTAAAAGAAATTTTCGGTATTCATCTGAAGTCCTCAAAAAATCACTCAAAGTTTCATCAACCTCGATGTTAAACTCAGTATAACAAGCAACCCCTTACGGAGTAACAGAATACAGATATCTTCCGGTTACTTTAAGGTTTACTGAACGTTTGCTCATACTCATTTTTTTACACAACAACGATACCAATCTATCGTACTCCATTTTAAGTGAAAACTTAACATGACTGGAGATAAACTATAGCTCAATGAGTTATTCGCCACCACAACCTCACCCCCCCCCCTCTCCCCACAAAAGAATATAATAAAATCCTTACTTTTCGCTCTTCAGACATTATGACAAAGTGCTTGAGAATTTAACAAGAGTTGAGAATGAACGGATTTTTACAAAATTCTTAACTGGGGTCGAATTTTTTGAGGTATAGCCGCCTTTAAAAGGGCGCTATACCCATTTGAATTATTGTTATGCCAGTTAAACTCATAAGAGTTATTGGTGGGCCCATAAAATATATATAGCACCGTTTATAAAGGTGTTATACCTGCCCGTCTTGTCAAATTCACACATAGCGCCGTTATAAAAGGCACAATACATATAGCGCCCTTTTAAAGAGTTCTATACCTTAACGTTCAAAACGGACGTTAAGGTATAGCGCCCTTTAAGAGGGCGCTATATGTAGTTTGGTCACTATATTTTTTTTACTTATTTCGGTCATTTGAGTCCAAAAAGACAACATTTAAGTTCCGGACTCGAGTGGATGGCTTGGATTGTGTCTAATTTTGTGAACTTTTTAAAATTTATTAACTAATATAAATTCCTCAAAACGGAAAGCGCCTTCAACATTACATTCTACAGGACGGCGTCTCCGTTGTTTCAACACCAAAACTCCTTTTAGTTAATCTTTGTTTAAAATTAGAAACCATGACTCTCAATTGCTTAAACAGTTATCTTCATAAGCTTTTCCCAAACAAAATAATCTTAATAATATTCAAGGCTGATCATGTTTGAGAAATTTAAAAGATATAATTAGACATATCTAGTTGACACTGTTGATATTATTAGGCTGATCATTTTTTTTAATAAATTTTGTTTTTCTTTTTAAAATAAAAAAATTATTTATTAAGAAAATATTATTGAAAATAATATATCTATATCTATATATAATAAAAGGAGGGGCAAAAGCACATTATTAAGACAAGTGGCATAACCACAAAAATCCAAGTGGCATTATTAAGACAACATAAACTACCTTTTTAACTAAAAAATATTTTAAATTTTGAATTAATTGGTAACTCTATCTGTGTTAATAAAGATAGATATCTTATAATTAGCTATATAATAAAAATAAAAATATAAAAAAAATAACTATTCATTCAAATTAGGGAGTAGTTTCAAGTTGGAGTTTAAGTTATTTTAAAATTAAGAAATGAAAAATAACAAAAAAATTAAATTAGCTACAATAAAAAACAAAATATTAATAATAAAAAAAACTACCTATTCAAGTTGGGAAATAGGTTCAAGTTGGAGTTTTATAATTATTTTATAATAAAAAATGAAAATAAAGAAATAAAAAATTGCCAATTCAAATTGAGGTATGGTTTCAATTTGGAGTTTTAAAATTATTTTAAAATGAAAAAACAGAAATAAAGAAATCAAAAATTACCAATTTAAATTGTAGAGTAGTTTCTTTCTAATCTCTCTCTCTCTCTCTCTCTCTCTCTCTCTCTATATATATATATATATATATATATGTTGCCAAGTGGTATAACCATATGACGTAGATTTTTAGGACAAATCTCCAACAAAGGTTGTGCAAAAATTATTTTAAATAAAAAATGAAATTTAAATAAATAAAAAATTGCCAAATCAAAATTTGGGAGTAGTTTCAAGTTAGAGTTTTAAGACAATAAATTACCTTTCTAACTAAAAAATATTTTGAATTTTAAATTTTGAATTAATTGGTTACTCTATTTGAATTAATAAATATAGATATCTTATAATTATATATAAAAAATAAATATAATTTACTCATTCAATTTGGGGAGTAGTTTCAAATTCGAATGTTAAAAATATATTAAAATAAAAAATAAATGAAAAAAAATAAAATTAGCCATAATAAACACGTAAATATATAAATAAAAGAAATACTCATTCAAATTTAGGAGTAGTTTCAAGTTGGAGTTTTAAAATTATTAAAATAAAAAAAATAAGGAAATAATAACATTCAATTCAAATGAAAATACGAGAAGTCAAGTGGTGTTGTCAAGACAAAATATTTTTCAAGTGGCATTCAAACTGGGGAATAGTCTCAAGTTGGAGTATTAAAATTATTTTAAAATTAAAAATTAAAAATAATAAAAAAATAATTTAGCTACAATTATAAATACAGATATCTTATAATTATCTATAATAAAAAAAGGAAAAAAAAGTACTCGTTCAAATTGGGGAGTAGTTTTAAGTTAGTGTTTTACAAATATTTTTTTTTTTAAAAAGAAAAAAGAAATAATATATAATTTTTTTTAAATATATATATATATATATATATATATAGGAAAAAAAACTACCTATTCAAATTGGGGAGTATTTCAAGTGGGGTTTTACAAATATTTTTAAAAATATATAAAATTAGCTATAATAGAAAATTAAAAATATATTAAAAAAAGTTATCAATTCAAATTTGTTGGTAGTTTCAAGTTGGAGTTTTAAAAATTATTTTAAAATAAATAAAAAATAAAAAAAATAAGAAACTTTCGATTCAAATGAAAACTACCAAAATTATCCATGCTTATGTCTTTATACTTTTGATGGCTTCAAAATTATAATTTAGTAAAAAATATTATTTTATTTAAATTTTTAATAAACTATAAAATTTCAAAACTAATCAAATAAGTATTACAGTAGAAAGGAATGTACGAAGATAGGGGGATAGAGATACTTTTATGATATTTATATTTTATATTAATTAAAAAATAAAATAGAAATAAATAACACTTAAAAAAATTATCAATAGTACTAAGTATTGCTAATTCAATAATAAAATAAAAAGGATCAAATAATTTATTTGATTACTATATGATGTGTATCCTTTAATATGTATAGATTATGTTATATTTCTGCACACTATATTAAATAATAAAATATAATTAATATTGATTAAGTTAATATGATATATTAGATCATAATTTTATAAGATTAATATTCTGTCAAATTATCCGCACATTAAGCCGGTTCTTATACTAGTATTATTAAAAGGAGAGAAAAAAGTTCTCTCCTTAAGCCAAGTGACACCCTAGAAAAAAGCCACATAGCTTAAGTAGTTAATAATTAGTTATTAATTTATCGTATTTTAATTTAAAAATCTATAAAATAAACTATTTTATAATAAAAACAAAAAAATTAAAAAAAAAATATCCATTCAAATTGGAGAATAGTTTCAAAGTGGAGTTTTAAAATTATTTTAAGATAAAAAAATAAAATTTCGAAAAATAAAAACCTGCCAATTTAAAATTTTCTTTTTTTGTAATAAATTTTGTTTTTCTTTTTTAAAATAAAAAGTTTATTTATTCAAAAAATATTATTGAGAATAATATAATTTGTCTTGTATTATATTATAAAGAAAAAGTAGCATACAAAAATTTAAATAAAGTAAATATGCTAATAAAATTTTTTATTAACAAAATAAAAATACTAAACATTAGATAATAAAATAAAAAAAAAAATAGAATAAAAAAATTATTCAATGAATATATATTCTCAGAAGGGTATTCAGTGAAATTAATTGAGGCATTGGAATAGATGTCGAGGGTCATTGCCTCCTATGGTTTACTGCTATGACTGCTTTGTTAGCTGTGAACTATATGATAGATTCAAATTAATATTTGGTTTACAGACGGATAAATCATATTGGATGAATCAGCCTGCATCTGTAGCTTGTCTTTCACTTGCTGCCAATGTGGAGGAGACCAATGTGCCCCTTCTTTTAGACCACCAAGTTTGTTGCTTTAACTCACTAAATGCTTTGATAATATATAGTTAGCGGTAGCGGTGGTAATTTGAACCCAAATCAATTTAATTCGTCCAATCTATTTAAGTTGGGCCGATTGTTGACTCGTCCATTTGTTGAACTCAGTTTTTCTTGACCCCGCCCATCTAAAGTTGAGGCTGATTTTTAGCCGAAATTAATTCATGAATAACTTTTCCAAAATAACTTTAAAATAATACTTTTTGTTTGATATATTATATATGACCATAACAAAAGAAAAAAGTCTAATTTGATAATTAAACAATTCCTAAGAAAACAACACATTAATTAAAACTTGATAAGAATTATGTGGATTGGGCTATGACCTGAATTTTAGTCCATTTCAGCCCAAGTAACTTTTGGCCGAGTTATTGATTCGCCCATTTACTGACTTAGTCCATTTTTTACCCGTCAAAAATCAGCTCAACTAGCCCATTTGATACCCATAGTTAGCGGGTTTAGAATTATTGCGATCTTATTATATGTTTATATTTTTAATTTTCTTGTTTTTGCCAACATATTTAAATGTTTCATTATACATTTTCCACAACCTTGTCTGAATAAGTGTGCTGATATTCATCATGTCGTTAGCCATTAGACAAAGACTTGCAACTGTGGACAGACTAGAGAAATTGGGGATAAATGTTCCAAAGAATTGTGTCTTATGTTCCATGGGGAGGTACAGAAACATTAGCTCAACTGTTTTTTGAATGCAACTATGCAAGATATATCTGGACTTCTTTATTGAGGTGAATGGGTGAAAATAGACTTCCTAAGGCATGGAATGAGGAAGTGCACTAGATGTCCAAGAGGTGTCGAGGAAGCAGAGCTAAAGCACAGGTGCTGGCATGACTATTTGCTGTAACAGTCTACCATACATGGAGTGAACGAAATGTCAGAAGATTGCAGAATGAAAGGAAGGAGAGTCATCAGAGACTTAGAGAAATTAGTCTCCAACTACACATCAGAGGACAGAATTACAAAAATTGGAGGAAGATATTAGATGGATTAAATAGTTATCCTAGCTAAGGATAGATATTTTGGTTGTAAATACAAAAAGTCAATACTCTTAGATAGATAGAAATAGAGATGGCTAGTTCTTGAGTCCAAATGGAACTAGTGAATGTAAATATATATAATTAGTTGAATAAAATTTTATTTTGACCCAAAAAATAAAGTGTGTTGATACTGTTGGTTATGTTTTGCACTTTAGTGCGAAGATTGTATTTGAAGCAAAGACTCAAAAGGAGCGTAGCTGGTAAATTGATGCCATGTGACTAGGAGGTCAGGGGTTCGAGCCGTGAAAACAGTTTCTTACAGAAATGCAGGATAAAATTGCGTACAATAGACCTTTATGGTCTGATCCTTCCCGAAAATCCGCACATAACGGTGACTTAGTGCACTAGGCTGCCCTTTTTACTATTAAAGAATGGAACTTTTGGTTCTCTTCTCACTTGACTGGGAAATGAATCGAGTGACACCACTGTCATTCATAGACTATATTCTGAGGAGATTTGGATTCATGACCAACTTACATTTAGAGTTTCTGAGGAAGTGTGGAAGTCTCATACTCGATATTATCATTGGTGAGAAATTTACTTTGTTCTAGACTTTGATTAGCATTTGTTAATTATAATATCTCCATGAATAAATGAATAAAGATTCTAGGCTTGTGTATTGTGCTCCCCCTGTTATTGCTACTACAGTAATGCTTTTTGTGTTCAATGAGATTAAGCCTTGCAATGCAATGGACTACAAGAATCAGCTTATGGGTGTTCTTAAAGTCACAAAGGGTCTGAACTTTTGTTAATCTCTTGAAGCATATTATATATTCTGTAATTCTTTTTTATTGATATTTTTGGTTTTGATATACCCTCTTTAGCCGAGGGTATATTAGAAACAATCTTTCCGTACTTCCAGGATAGGGATAAGGCTGTATACATCTTACCCTCTCAAAACTCTACTTGTGAGAATTTACTGGTTTGTCATTGGTGGTGATTGTTTTGACATATCCATTAAAAAGATCAATTAATAGCATTAATTATAAGAATTATGTAACTAATATCTTTCATCTCTGCTTGAACTTTTTCAAAAAATTTGCAAAGACTATGCAGAACATTCTATTGAAGCGAGGTAAATTTGAGAAAAAATAATTAATGCCTTCTTAGTTTCCTAAATTGAAATTATTTTAGACCAAATTTGTTTGGCTAAAGCAACAAATAAAAATGACCGGAGGGAGCAGTATCTATATCCTGATGATTATCATTCTTATGAATCTAAGCTACATGTACAAACAATGTAAAGATTCTTATACTGTTGATGCAATTTAACTTGTGATAGTATATTGGTAATATTCTCATCGAGTTATTAATTACTTATTATAGAGAACTATATGTAATTGCTGCATATACGACTGGATTATGTAAATATTTTTATTCCGTCAGTATGTAGACTAAGCTCTTATTTGGTTAGTGTATAACATAAGTTCTTGATCTTAAAACAGGTCATCCTTAATGAGTGCCACAATCTAATTTCCAGAGCTAATGGATGCTCCTGGATACGGGCTAATTTGCCAAAGCCACAAGCGAAAATGTCATTCTTTACTGAGTATTTCGAGTGGCGTTAGCAATAGCTCTAGTGATTCGTGGACAGTGGTATTATAACAATTCGACCGGTCGTTTTGAGACTTTAAGTCCCGTTCGGTGGCATAAGGTCTTGAGCAGCTTCGAATTATGTGTATTGACGTGCATGCGTGGTCGAGTTCAGCTACCGGATGATTCGGAGTCAAATAAGAAGAAGGATTCTAGTTTTGGAGACTTAAAGGTAAAAGTTGACCGAAGTTTGACTTTTGTGTAAATGGCTCTGGAATGAGTTTTGGATAATTTCAACAACTTTGTATGGTGATTTCGGACTTAGGAAAGCGAATTTGGATTTGGAGGTCCGTAGGGTAATTTGAAGCATTTCAGCGAAAATTGGAAAAGTTGAAGTTTGGAAGGTTGAGAGGTTTGACCCAGAGTTGACTTCGGTGATATCGGGGTCGGAATGCGATTCCGAGAGTTAGAACAACTATGTTGTGTCATTTGAAACTTGCCTGCAAAATTTGACATCATTTCGGGTTGATTGATAGGTTTCGGCGCGAGTTTTAGAAGTTGAAAAATTTGAAAGTTCATAAGTTCGATTCTTGGTGCGTTCGTAGTTTCGACGTTGTTTAGTGTGATTTGATACCTCGAGCGAGTCCGTGTTAGGTTATGGAACTCTTTGGTATGTTTAGACGGGGTCCTGGGGGCCTCGGGTGAGTTTCGGATGGGCTACGAGCCATCTCCTTCTATTTTTAGACTGTTATTTTCTGTCATCTCGTTTCCTTCATCGTGTTCGCGTCCTTGTATCCGCGTTCGTGTAATGTAATTTTAGAGGATGAAATATTTCCTCTTCACGTTCGCATGCTTCTTTCCGCGATCACGTAATTCTGCATCTCCCTTCTTCACGTTCGCAGATGCCTCCTCGTGTTCACGTAGTAGAAACCAGGCACTAGCCACTGGTGATCATTTACCCTTCGCGTTCGCGTGCTCCCTTTTGCGTTTGCGAAGGTTCCTATTCTTATTCTTCGCGTTCGCGGCCCTTTGCTCGCGTTCGCATAGGGTCGTCTGGGCAGCCTTCATTTTTTCCTCTTCGCGATCGCGAGAGATGTTCAGCGATCGCGATGCATTAATGCCTAGGCAGAATATAAAGTTCTCTATTCCGAGGGTTCCATTTTTAACATTTTTGGAGTTCTACAACTCGGTTTTGAGCGAGTCCTTGTGGGTTTTTCAAGCAAAACGATTGGGTAAGTGTTCTTCACCTAGAATTTATTATATTTCATGATTTTATCTTTATTTTTATCCTTAAATTAGTGTTTTGAGTTGAGGAAAATGAGGATTTTTGAAGAAAACTTTCAAAATGTAAAACCATGATTTGAGGGACGAATTAGTATCGGAATTTGATGATTTTAGTATGGTTAAACTCGTATCGGAATGGGTGTTCGAGTTTTGTGAAATTTATCGGGTTCCTAGGTGCGGGCTCGAAGGTCGGCTTTTGGGGTAATTTTTGGATTTTGATAAAGATTGAGGCTTTATGATCTGTTATTGTTCATCCTTAATTGAGGTTATAATTATCTTCCCGTTGCCTATCCTTAATTGAATTGATTGTATCTCTTTCATAATTGCTCAACCTTAAAAGAAGTTTAGGTATCATATATCTTAGTTGACTTATCCTTATTTGGATTTTTTGACTCGTGATATCTCCCTTGTGTTAAACTGTACTTTGTGGGACTATTGTTACATATTATTTTCGCCCTTATTGAGTTGTTCTTATTATGACTAGCATTCTCTATTGTGGTTATTCCTTGTGAACTAGTTCTACCGTTTCTTTGTGATCGAAAGTCCTTGAGTTGATTTACTTGACGTACTCTTGTATTATTGCCATTGTTGTTGTTGTGATGCACGAAGTTTCTGTCGTGCATTTATTGTTGTGATACACGAGGTTTCTGCCATGCGGTTGTTATTGTGATGCACGAGGTTTTTTCCGTGGGGGTGTTATTGTGTTGCGCGAGGTTTCTGTCGTGCTATTGTTACTATTGATATTTGCACATGCGGCATGACAAGGCGTGCTATATATGCGGGTTGCGCATATGGCGAGACAAGGTGGGAACATTATTATGCACGTGTGGTGAGACAAGGTGGGCACTTACTTCATTATTGCGCACGTGGCGAGACAAGGTGGCTATATCAGGGATTGATTTGTGATGGCCTGGAGGTATTCTTGTTGTTGATATTTATGTAGTGGCGCACTTACCTGTCTGAGTTCTATTTTGTGGAAAATTATGGAAAAACATTTTACGTGCTATCCATCTTCTATATATTTATTAGCTAGCATGAACTATGTTAGAACACTTGCACAAGCATACACGTAGTAATCACTCCTATCGGTTAAGAGTATGGATCTTGATATTGTTGAGTATATATGCACACCCTTGTTTACTTGCCTTCTATGTAAGAATGGCTCTATTGGCACGTGAGTCATCAGTGCGGTTATAAATTGTAATAAGAGCACAGGATGCCAAGTGCTTAGGGTTCAGGAAGTGGGACCTGTGAATTGTGAATATTTTGAGGTTCGATACCTCGTGGAGGTTATTGGCTAAACCTAGTGTGAACACGGTCGTTTTTGTTGAGCTGCTACTTGTCTTTCCTTTATCTATGATTCACCAGACATAAATTGTGTTTCGTTCATTCTACAGTGTCATTATTATGGTGTTCCGCTGTTAGTTGTTGCTTTCCTTTTATTACTGCAGTTACTATATTATTTGTTATTATGCGTAGTTTTGTTGCACTATGTAGTTCTCCACTTATACTTGTTCAGGTTATTTAGCCCAGTCGGTGTCTTGACTATTCCTCGTCACTACTCCATTGAGGTTAGTCTTGATACTATTGGATACTGTTGTGGTGTACTCATATCACACTTCTGCTATTTTTGTGCACATCTAGGTATTGCGGAGTCAGTCGATCATTAGCTAGTTGTTCAGATCTTGAGGTGGAGACTCAAGGTAAACCTGCTGCAGCGTTCGCAGGCTTTGGAGCCACCTTCTGATTTTGTATTTACATTGTTTACCCTTATTTGGAAACAATTTTGTTCAGAGGCTTTCTAGCAAACTCTATAGAGTTTATGACTTGTACTACCGGTTATGGAGATTGTAAATTGTATAGAGATTTCTATTCCTTATTGTCAGATGTTGGTTAAATACTGTTATTATTTCAATTAATGTTAGGCTTACCTAGTCCCTAAAACTAGGTGCCATCACGACCTCTTACGGGAGAGGTTTGGGTCGTGACAGGTTGGTGTCAGAGATCTAGGTTCATAGGTGCTACGAGTCATAAGCGAGTTTAGTAAAGTCTTGCGGATCGGTTCAGAGACGTCTGTACTTATCTTCGAGAGGCTAAGGAACTATTAGGACAATTTCACTGCCTTCATTCCTATCGTGCAAGTTTATTGATCTCGAAGTTTGAGCTTTTAGCATTCCATTCTCTCACAGATGGTGAGGACACGTATTGTAGTTACTGATGATGCAGCTCCCGGAGCAAGTATCACTAGAGGCAGAGGTAGAGGCCGACGAGGAGCACGTGTCGTAGCTAGAGCACCTACCAGAGTAGCAGTTGAGAAACCGCCAGTAGATCCAGTTGGAGGCAGGTACCGGAGGCACCTGTTGTCGTGCCCCTTTTTTCTCGCGCGAAATCGGGGTTTCGACATTTCTAAGACAACTCCCTTCCTTTTGGGATGGGCTATGGGATTTGAAGATTTGCCACCTAACGGATTAAGGTGCGTTAGGGAACCTAGAGTAATTAACTCATGAAACTAGTTTGCATCTCCAGAGATCGGGTAAGGGCTCGAAATTACCTTGAGGGGAAGGTGTTAGGCACCCTTCGAGGTCCACAACGGTGGGTCCCGACCGAACTTAATTAAGTGAATTAGTCTTTAAAGGAAAATAAAGCAATTTAGACAACTATTATTTTAAAACAGGAATTAAAGGGGTCCTAAGTTTTTTAGCCTATAGGATCATTTCCATGCAATACTTGGTAACTTTCCCTAGGTGGGGTGCTACACATAGTATTAGCGCACAGGTCATCATCTCATTTACTACCCAATTACTATCTTTCAGTTGTTACTTAAGCGTTCTAGTAGCTTCTAACTCGTTCCTTATGCGTGCACTACCCGTCCCTTACATATGGTCCTGAAGGTGCTTAGGACCTCTATTTAAGGTGGTTCTTGATTGACCTAGGTTGCTTAAAATGAGAAAAATCTAGGTGACAAACAAAATTCAAATAGGACTGTCATAGAAGAGCAACTAAAGGCTCATGTTAACCTCCACAAATAGTCAATAAATGCACGCAAATTTCATTAATTTAGGATCATATAGGCAGGATATCTAGATGAGCAGAAACACAATGTAGAGAAGCAGTTTGTTTAAGGCGAGCATCGGGACCTATCAATTTGCCCATTGATTTCATTGAGCATGAATCTGGGCACTTCCAGGCAGCAAATTGTCACAATTTTTAGGCACAGAAACATTACCAACCCTTACAGATTTGCCTAAGTGATAGCCAGAATTGGTCGAACTCATAACTGATTAATGGAATCCTATAGGCGTGGTTTCTACGAGTTTATTATAGACCTATAACAACGAGTTACTTATTTTAACAGACATGTTTTTATCTCTTTAGATCCTATAGGCATGATTTCTACTTTTGCAAAATTAGTTAACTCCTATAGGTATGATTTCTAAGTGTTGAAATTGAAGTCAAGCATGATTTCTAAATTTACAACTGATTTACCCTGTAGGCATGATATCTATTAGTTTAAATCCTATAAACATGATTTCTAGATTTTGAAATTGATTCCTTTTATTCCTGTAGGCATGGTATCTAAGTTGAAACTAATTTTTTTATTTCCTATAGGCATGATATCTATTAATCACGTTGGAGCAGAATTTTTAAAGCAAATTACCAGGAAATTTTATTAGATCAAACAAATAGAATCCTATATACATGACCACTAATGCACATTGAGATTGGAAATATGTGTTGATCCTATGAACATGGATTCTAATGCAGAATTATAAAGGACCTATAGGGGCAGTGTCTCTAATATGCCAAAAATATGAAAATTCAGAATCATAAACAGTCAGAAGGAAATCCTATGGGCAGGATCTCTAAACAAACAGTAGC